>APFE031301821.1:620259-777931 GCA_000404065.3 Pinus taeda
AAAATGTCATTTATTAAAAAGCAATGTGAGAAATCTCTATATATAAAGCAATGTGAGAAATCTCTATATATAAGAGAATATTTAAGAAAAAGATTAAAAATTACTTTGAAAACTAATAAAAATCAATTTATGAAAAACAAATCCTAAAAAACGAAAATAACATCCATTAAAAAACAATGTGAACAAAAAAAAAAATCCTCTATTGAGTTTGTAACTAAAAAGTTAAAATTGCTTTATTTATTTCAAAAAATACATTTAAAAAGTTGTAAATATTTGAAATACAATAAAAGAAATTCAAAATTATTTAAAATACATTAAATTTTAAAAAATGTTAAAGATTTAATACAAAAAAAAATACTAAATGTTAAACTATTCAACAAGTTTAATTTTTCAATATGATTCTTTGCAATGAATCATTAATATGTATTCAATAATTTTTTACTAAAAAGTTGATAAAGAAAGTTACATATTAACATGATCACAAAAAATATTGTCATATTAATTGGATAACAATTATTTCTCAATCATTTGCTTACTCTTAAAAAAAACAGTGTTTCAATATGGCTCTCTTTTGGTGAGGGGGCTAGTACCAACCTAGGCTTAACCTAGTCGCAAATAATAATAACAACAACAACAACAACTTCTGATTCTATTACAAATCATCAACATATATTCCATAACTTCCGTAGGCATAAAGGTAGTACCTTAAAAATGAACCATATCAATTGAAGACCTTACAAGTCTGAGGGATTAACTCAAAACTACCATTTCATTAGTTAACAGTTGATAAGGGAATGGTTACACAAGTGATATTGAGTGATAAATATGTGAGATTAAAAAAAAAATCAAAACTTAATGCTAAACTATTCAATAATTTATTTTTCAATATAATTTTCTGTTGTTATCACTAATTTACATTTTAGATTGTTTTAGATATCAGATAAAAACAGTGAATCTAACATTACACATATTTTAGATAAATGTCTTTTGGATTAATCACATTTTCACATATAATATTATTAGAAAAAAGTGAAATTATATTAGTTAAAAATCTTTAATGACTCACAAATGAGAAATGGAAAATATGGAAAATGATTGGAGATTTTAGTTTAATCTTTCATACATAAATGAACAAATTATAAAAATGTTAAACTTCCAAATAATGTTAGTCAGAGCATAAATAATATTTTCATAATATTTTGAGACAACCATATTGCATAAACTTACTTATACTAAGCTGGATTTGCTATGTTGGTTAGTAATGAGGTGTTGGTAAGTAGTTCATTTCTTCATGAGAACCAGAATTACCATCCACTATCTTTATTTTGAAAAAATTTAAAAGCACCAAAGGTAAAGGTAAATGGTTTTCATTAGAGTGATGGATGGTTTTGATTAAATTTATTTTGACAACAATATTGCATAAATTGATTTATATTAAGTTGGATTTGCTATGTTTGTTAGTAATCAGACATTGGTAAGTAATTCATTTCTTCATGAGAACCAGAACCACTCTACACAATAAAGATTTAGAGTGGTGATGGTAATGATGGATGGTTTGATTAAATTTATTTTTGGCGAAAGGTAAATGGTTGGTTTTCATTATTAAAGTGATGGCAATGATGGATGGTAATGATGGATGGTTTTAATTAAATTTATTTTTAACTAAATGTATAGATAACAATATCAGTATGAACCATACATTTGATAAAACACAAAAAAACAATACATATGATAAAACATCACTATTTTTTAGTATGATCTTTTCATTTAGACGTCACTAATATTGGCCCAAAAATATTTACCTAGAATGGCAAATACATAAAACATAAATTGGACTTACAATATTAAGTAATAATACATAAATTGGTCTTGCAATATCAAGTAACAATTAAAACATAAATTGAACATACAGCATCGGCTAGGCATTGATTTCAACCAGAAACACCATTTTATTTTCACCAAAATTATAAGAGCTTTCAAAAAACATCACACCATGAGATAGATGGTTTCGAAAAGAAAGGCCCCATCCCCAATCCCACTAAGAGGTAGATGGTTTTTACTATTAAAGTAATGGTCGAATGTTTAAAAAGTATTAAAGTAAATGATCGATATCTTCGATGTTTAGAAAAGTATTGAAGTAATGATCGTTGTTCCAAAAAGCAAAAATAAGTAATTCACTTAAACCCAGTCTTGGCATTTATTCTTACTGCACGACTTGATGGCTTCCAAGAAGAATAGAAGAGAAAAAGAAGGTGGCGAGCGTCAAAAACTGCGGAGGAAAATTTCGCATTGTCTTTGACTGAGAGCGCGGTATAACACGATATTATAATTTGCCATATCTATGCGTGAGTATGTTATGTGTAGTTTGAGTAATTGAGATTTAGTTTTGGTCTAGATGTGGTTTGCGAACTCTCATACCAAGTCAAAACAGACCGTTTTTATTGATAACAGCGCCATGTGATGTCGGTATGATCTTGGTATCTTCTAATTACCAGTGTCCCTCCTAACACACACCGATGGATTAATTCTAATAACGAAGTGCTTTAAACCTTTTACGTATAAGTGGTCATAATATTGATGTACCGCATTGGCTTCCTCTATTACAGCATGTCCTTATCAAGTTGGACGCCATATTTATCAGACAGATTTACATATATAGAGAGAATGTTAAACTGTTCGTTATATATATATATATATATATATATATATATCATTATTAAAACCTTATATATCTAAACCTATACTGTTCCGTAAATTTATGGATTTTTAAAACCATATATCGAAACCTAACAAATGTAAAGCAAAATGCCTTTATTTTATTTTATAAAGCTCTCCTAGAAATAGTCGTTTTTTCATTTTCTTGTGTTATTATTGGGTATGAATGTTGATGAAAATGTAGAGAAGTTTTTAGCTTCCAATCTAAAGGCTATATAAAGAAGCTTTTCATTTTTTGGAGTGTTATTATTTAGGTAACGAATGCTAATGAAATTTTAAAGAATTTTTCTTACTCTCAATCTTAAAGGAGATATAAGAAAAACATAACCGCACACTAAGATTTGCTAAGAAGACTATCTCAAATTCGTTCTCAGCTATTTTGGGATGAACCAACACTCGTTCTCAACTATTTCCTTTGAGATGGACCAACTCAACACCATGTTCCATGTCCTGTTATGACCTTTGAGATGGACGAACTCCACAACTTGTTCCAATTTCTTCCGCAGACTTGATTTCACGAGTTCTTTTGTTGGAAGGGCTTTCATTTGATATTGGCCAGCCCATTCTGGCAATAACGGGAGACATATTTTTGGAGCAGCTCTAATAGTATATCCTCTAGACTAGACATCAAATACTGATATCCCATATTTCGTGTCCAGTTTCTGAGTCTTAATTCTCTTGGTAAGATAACATTACCCTTACATATACGTCTACTCGGGCTGTATATCAACTGCAGATTGCTACCTTGATAGCAGATGTGACACATCCAAATCAAAGAAAGTGCAACTAGAGTAAATCCACTGTTCATTCCAAGCAAATGGTTTCTCTGTATGGAGCATCGCTTATTATAAATGTCGATCAAAAAAGAAAATTCCGTTAGCTTCAAGAAAACTAGTAGTTAGTATGGACAAAATATTTCAACAAACATCACAACAACCAATATAAATGAAAAATGACGGATTGTGTCTCAGGTCAAAATTTCCTTACCATGTCCCCAATTGATGGGAATCAACTGGTCAATGGTTACAAGGCACTACTGCTTAATCTGTGCATTTCAAATCTTATATTTTGATCAATCTGTGAGTTATCTCAATATCTTGAAATGATCATACATCTAGTGAGAATGTGTTCTCAATCACATCAAGCAACTAGAAGGGACACTTAGGGCCGTATTCTCAAATTGAGAACAAGGGACACATTCATTGGCATCATCATCCTTGGCAAATAATTCAGAACATTCATGCACAATTTATACTGAATTAAATAATTCAGAACATTCATAGGATTTTCAAATCCACTGACCAATTTTGTTCACACAATTCATTATACAATATATGTTATGTGCACACACAGCTTGCAGTGTATATCCTTACTTTATGCTATTATGTTTTTATGTTATATTCTCGTACGCACATGTTCTGAATCAAGCCAGTACAGGAAAGTCAAAACATATCATATGTCTTATAATTAAGTTTGCTCAGTTCCATGCACCATCTTTCTCTGCACTGAATCAGGATATATGTAAGATCGAGAAATTTTTCTATAAATAAATTACAATAGGAATGAAAAGCTAGCGTGTCATTGCAAAAACTTCATACCAGGAGTAATTTAGCAGCATCTGATACAATCTAAAAATATTGTACAGCTGATCTTAGAAATTGTCAGGTCTACACTCTAACCTTGGATTGGAACCCTGTATTAATGATGACTGACTGATACCATGTGAAAAAGTACAAAATAATGAAGAAAATGAAAATATGTTCCCCTCCATATTTGGCTGCATCTATGTACTCCTGTGCAAGAAAATGATCAACAGCGATCATTATTCTCATTGTTTCGAACTTGCTCAGATATGGAATCCTCAGGTACTATCTGGTTTGTAGTGTTGTGTGAGATAACATCATCATAGCCTGTGAGTGGAGCCACCTCATTTAGGTCAATAAAGTGCCGATTCTTCAAATCTAGCGATTGTTCTCCAAACTGTTCCCAAGACCTTATGATGGGCTCTTTTTTTATTAAAGCTTCAGGTGATTGGGCCTCTTCGGTATTGAGTTGCTTTTCATCTCTACCTTGGTCTGAGTCATCACCTAAAGAACTTTCACTTTTCATGTCGGAGTGGAAACTGTCACTTACATCCGACTCCACTTTGGACATTCTTTTCTTGACATTTGGTTTTGACTGCCTCGGGGATTCCAAATCTTCTTCCTCAGAATTAGACATCTCATATTTGCTATAGTCCACACGAGTGGCTCTCTTGCTTCTTCGCAAACCTGATTGATGTCCAACCACAGGCTTTCCCCGCCTCTTTCCTCGAGTTGAATACTTTCTTTTGTTATCACTATCATCATCATCATCATCTTCCTCATCATCATCACTAATGCTTACATCTTCACTGTCATCAGGTCTCCACCTCCTCTTCCTTCGACTCGAACGCCGCCTTCGATGCGGACTGTCACTAATATCATCCTTCATACTATCATCATCAATATTATCATCGTCATCTTCTACATCCTCATCATCCTCTCTGTACTCTTCATCACCGTCATCCTCTCTGTAGTCTTCCTCGCCATCTGCATCCTCTCTGCTTTCATCCTCGCTATCTGAACTACTAGGTATGCTTATATTTTTTTGACCTTTTATGCCTCCACCAGTTACTGCCTCCACAGACATTTCATCCTTGCTGCCAACATCGTTGTCGGAAACATCTTCCACATATTTCCTTTCCATGCTTCTTTGAGCCGTAGGTCTCAACCTAGTGCTGCAATGCACACAGTTGAAATCAGTTCAGTATTACATAGAGATTTGTATAATACACAACTATGAACACAAATACAAACATGCAAACACAAATACAAACATAAAAACACAAATGCAAACATGCCAAGAAAGCATCATTTCAGCCTGACGAAAAATATATATCATCCATCTTCCAAACACCTGCTAATATACATCTAAAAATACCTGCGTGTGGAAGGACCAGATGTGCGGAGCACATTAGATTCTTCACTCCCATCCTTTGATTCTGGCGATAATCTACTTTCAGGGTTGTTACCATGACCATTTTCATTACCATTTGCTTCAGGGTGTTCATCCATTGCCATGTGCCTTTTAGACAAATGATCAGTAGATGGCCAAGTCTTCCTGAAATCATAAAATGTAAATAGCAAGCAATTTAAAAAGAATTTGAGGTTTAAATGATCTCTTCTTAATTATTATACTCTCAATCGTTGGTGCCAATAAATAACCGAAGCAAACTGAAATTCCAAAATGGCCATCAAGTGACAACAGATAAAACAATTAAAAGCGCTAAGAAATTAAAAATAAAATAAAACCAATTTGAACTACTATTCATTTTAGGAGTACTTACTTTGTCATTTGTATTGCCTCGTCAATAGAACGATCATAATCATCTGAAAAAGGAACAAGCAACGTATAAAACACCAGAACACTTAACATGGACAGAGTTTCCACGAAACAAAAAGAATAAATCACTCAAATACAAACGATGTGCTTCCAGGAAGTGTCACGATGATACCCTCAACTGAATCGTAAGTGTGGAAATATGGCAAAAAAAGAAAATGAAAAACAGACAATTGCCAGAGTTTATACCTAGCTAACAGTATCCAATTGCAATAAGCACATCGAGGACAAATGCAATAAGAACAAAACAGAAATGTTAATCTATAGATCTAGACAACTCCCACTTATGCAGCTTCTGTCTCCGTCGTAGAATCTTGTGAAAATCCCGTGCAAATACATTAACCACAAATGCAATCTGAACAGACAAAAGGGAATCTATAGATCTGGATTCCTGTTACGCAGCTTCTACTTCTATCAAAAGAACTTGTGATAATCCCATGAAATCAAAATATCTGACAATTATTCTGTGGCCACTCGCAACGTAGCACTTTAACGTACATTTCAAACGACGCCTCTAAATTATTTAAAATTATACGACTTTAAAATAGCCAATGTATCTTTAGTTCAATATGATGTTTCAAGAAGGTACAAATGAAAACTACGAAACATAGTACGTATTGAAATTCATCGCATAATAAACGCAATACTATGAAATTGTTTATAATTGAGATTTTACTCAATTAAAACAATTCAACTAAATCAAGTATTTACTGTCATACGTTGTTCAAAGTCGTGGAATATATATCCTCTCTCTGACCGAATTTGGATGAAGTTTGAGTTTTGACTCATTACCAATATATACTGCTCACTCCACATTATGAAGTTCAAAAGGCATATTCACGTCAGCGTACATTTATGTCCATCATTTAGTCAGTCTATAGAAAATAAACTACCAATGCAAAAATAATCATAATTATAATAATAAACTAATTTAAGGTCACAGCTTACAAGCAATGTTAAAAACATGATCACTTTCCATGATCTTTTAATGGCTGTTATGGAAGGTTGGCAATTGTTGTCAAATCCATCTGGCCAAAGATCCCTTTCTTCGTGGAATCCTTCATTGTTTCTTATCTGATTCATTGGTCAATTCCCTTAATTCCAAAGGTCTGTATTTGCTAGCTCAAACTTTCAGTTCCTTCCCCTTTGATTGCTCCAGGGGTCGTTGGCTTTCCTCATCTGATCTATTTCTGCAAGGTAATCTTGCTATCGAATGGGATCGTTTTGTCTTCAATCTGTCCCACAATGGTATTAACCTCTCCAAAGAGAAGGACAAGCTTGTTTGGGCCTGGGATAACACTTCGGGTAGTGTGACTGCAAAATCAGCATACATGGCAATTGCCTCTACCTCTTCTCAGATCGAAGCCTCTTGGTGGCATTCTATAATCTGGAAATGGAATCTCCCTTCAAAGCTCAAAACCTTCTTGTGGTTAGTTATGAAGAATAAAATTTTATCCTGGGATAACTTGCAGAAAAGGGGTTTTCAAGGTCCCAACATTGGTGTTTTATGCAGAGGAGAGGGGGAAAGCATAGATAAACTATTTCTCAGGTGTGGGGCTGCTAAAACTCTATGGTCTAATGTTCTTGCTGTTCCTGGGAATAAGATGTCTGATCATTTTGATTCCTTTGGCAACTGCCTTCTGTTTTGGTATTCTAACAGGAAAAGTTTCTTTTCAATTCTGATCTTCATTTCGTGGAAATTATGGGGTTTAAGGAACAATTTGATATTTGAAAATATAACACCCAACTTGGTTTTGGCCATGTCTAAAGTGATTGCCTTCTGGTGGGAATATCCTCCTAAGAACAAGGTTTTTCATAGGAGAAATGAGAAATGCAGTCAGTCCTATTCTTAATCTTGATTATCCTGTTGCCTTCTTTGATGGTGCAGCTCAATGGGAGAAGTGGGCAGGTGGTTTTACAATTTTTCTTGCTAGCAACCACTTTATAAAAGCTAGTCTGGGGTTTGGCCTGGGAACTAGTACTAAAGCAGAACTCCTGGTTGCCTGGGCACTTATGTTTATAGCAAAAGATTTATACATTCCCAAGATTGCAATTGGTGGGGATTCTAACATCATCATAGACTGGCCATTCGGGAAGTCTGAATTGCAGGTCCTGAATCTGTCCTATTGGAAGTCCAAGGCAGAGAAGTTGCAACGCAAGTTTCAATCCTTATCCTTTTTCCATGTCTACAGAGAATTTAACCTTCGGGTAGACTCCCTGTCAAAAATGGGCCTTCAGATTCAGCCAGGGGCCATTTACTTGGAAGAATGGCTTAATGGAAAAAGACTCTTTGCTGGTCTACACCAGCTGTTCTAAGTTCTTATAGCTTCTGTTCCTGGAGTCCATTGGTTTTTGTTTTGTCTCTAATTATAAAGGTCGTTCTGTAGGTTGTTTGTGGATATATAGTTTGTTCAATATCTGGAGGAGACAGACATGTTTTTATGTTGTGTTTCTTACTAGATTTAGATATGTTCATAAAAAAGTTTGTTTCTTTTGGGTGCCGCTGGAGAAGTTGAAGTGTTCAATATCTGGAGGAGACAGACATGTTTTTATGTTGTGTTTCTTACTAGATTTAGATATGTTCATGAAAAAAGTTTGTTTCTTTTTGGTGCCGCTGGAGAAGTTGAAGGAAGTTTCCGTCGAGATATGTTTGAATATTGTGATGACCTAAGCAGCATCAGAATAGTTGAAGACCCAGAGATTGTGCTAGCATATCGATGTTAAGAACTTATATATTGAAGTGGTTGGGGCCGTGAAGTTACAATATGTGCCAATAGATGAACAGGTAGCTGATGTGTTGACGAAATCTTTTCCCAACAAGAACTTAGTTTATTTTAGGAGCATGCTTAGATTGGTGGATATCTATATGATGGTGGATATCCGTATGATAGTACTTGGGAGGACATCCTGGCCTAGTTAATATTGAGATCTCAGTTCATGTCTAGATCCCTGTGAGGGAGGGTATTGTGTGGAGCTCCGATTTAGTGTTGATACTTGGATCCCTGTAAGGGTTGGTGTTGGGGAATGGAGGCCTAGATGGTATCTATATCCTGTTGGATCGATACTAGTGTTGTACCCTGATGGTACCTATAGTGGCAGATGTCTAGATGACACCTTAGTCCCTTTGGGAGGATACCTTGGCAGTTATGGTATCCCTAGCATTACGTATATTGTTGTACTCTTTGTACTCTTATTGAACACTTCAAATTGAGGTCAAACTTGTACCAGTTGAAAAATTATGAATACCTCCCTAGTTAAGAGGGAGTGTTGAGAAATGTAACTAGTATCAATTTTCATAATTGTATTTGAGTCAAGATGTAATGTATCTGTCAAAAAGAAAAAAGAAAAGAAAAAAATATTGTAAAAGAAAAATTATTTCTAAACATGGGTTTCATCATTTATTTATATTGTTTCTACATAAAAGCACCCATTGAGTGCTCTTATGGTTTATGTCATGAGTCATTGTCAATGTCATCTTGTCCTAGAGCCTTCTTGGGCTCGTTGTGTCAAAGAAAGAAAACTATTTTATGTAAATTTGTCTTGCAATACTCCACCAAGTCGGCCCGCCCTACTCTTCATGTAGGCCTAATAGTGGAGCATCAAACCACTATATATAGCAAGGATTCGATCTAGTATGGGAGCAAGTTAACCAAGATTTGATCTGACACCTTTCAGTAGAGAAGAGGATGCGAAGAAGCCTAAAAGAGAAGGAAAGTTATAGCGAAGAAGAGGAGACACTTGTCTAAACTAAGGAAGTCAAAAATGTCTGTCTTTTCGTCACACATCCCAGAGGACTGAAGCACTACAGGGCCGAAGATGCAAGACTGCGATTGCAGGCCGAATTGCAGAGGACCAAATCCCTTTGGTGGATTTTGTTTTGATTTGAAGTAGGATTCTTAAGGGTTGGCTTGGTGGATGGAGGAAAGTCTTTGTCATGGTCAAAAGGTTTAGGTTGTCTCATTTGATTTGGTTCTTGAATAAGAGATGAGATTTTTGGGTTTTACCCTCAAAGAAGAGTTTCACCCTGGCTGAGAGCCTACACCCTATGTCATTGATCTTCATGTTTTTTTTGGTAGTTGCTTGATGATAAGAAGACATAAAGAAATTAAAGAAATGCTAGAAGAAGATAACTAAAAATCACAAGGAATTATCAAAATAAGGAAATCTTTCTACCTTTATGATTTTCCAACAATACTGCATTGTTTGTGTTAGGAGAAAAGCTAGTGCAAGAATTTTTATTGCATGTATTCTTGTATATGTAAGTGTAATTAAGTAACTTTTATTCATAAAATCTGAAAATGGTGTACAATACCTTCGTGGCAGTTTGTCATATAAGCAGTGACTAGCCACGAAAGTTGAACAGTGATGTCTTTTGACTATTTACCTTTTCATAATTAATGTTTTAATAATTGCTTTAATTACTTTAAATAATTATTTTATTATTTATTATTTTAATATTATTAATATTTTATGAATATTTTATTCATAACATTGCCACCACCTTTAGAGATGCTTTGTCCTCAAAGCATAACCGGAAGGGTTTCCTCTAGTTGAACATGTTGTTATGGAGTGGCGTCTTTACATTGACTGGTGAAGTCCTCATGAGTATTTGTACCTTCCTTGACACTGCGAGTGTTAACACCATATAATTTATAATGTCGTCCTTGCTAGTTACTTTTTGATATTTAATGTTTTAATAATTGCTTTAATTACTTTAAATAATTATTTTATTATTTATTATTTTAATATTATTAATATTTTGAATATTTTATTCATAACATTGCCACCCCCTTTAGAGATGCTTTGTCCTCAAAGCATAACCGGAAGGGTTTCCTCTAGTTGAACATGTTGTTATGGAGTGGCGTCTTTACATTGACTGGTGAAGTCCTCATGAGTATTTGTACCTTCCTTGACACTGCGAGTGTTAACACCATATAATTTATAATGTCGTCCTTGCTAGTTAAACTCCATGAATTGTTCTTCAAGGTTTGTAGTATAGCTTCCTCATTGTATTAACCATTCTGCAGCTATAACTACATCCATTTCTTTGAGTGGTAGGGCAAATAAATCTGTTTTTAACTCTAGTTCTTGTATCTGGATTGAAACCTTATGGCATTCTTTTATTTCTTTGAACTTTTGCCTAGTAGTGACAGACATGGTTAGGTCCTTGGTTAGGCATATACAAAGATTAAGTTGTATAGCAAGATCAATGTTTATACAATTGTGAATACTGTCAGAATCTACAAGTATATTGACATTTTTGCCTCTTACACGCCCTTCAAGCTTCAGGGTTTTAGGGCATAATCTCCTTGCCATGTTTGTTGGTGGAGTAGTAAGCTTAATGTTCTCGCGTCTTGGAGACTGGTTACTCTGCTTCCAAAAGTGTGGTGGAATGTATTTTGTAGCGACTACTCATATTTGACTTTTTAAAGAGTTTCTTTCTTCACCCTGATTTTGTTGGACACATGAGATTGCAGCTAATGATGGTTCCTCAGAATCTAAACCTTCACCGTGTGTGACAACGATTTCTTCATCATGTTTTTGTACTTCAACTTGCTTCCCATCTACTATTTTACAAAAGCATAAGGACGTGCCTTCACATTTATGTCCTAGCACCCAATTTTCTCCACACTTGCGACAATTATTTTTCTTATTTATCCTTTTCTCTGACTCATTACTTAAAGAGTCTGATTCTTTCTCAACTTCATAAGTATACAATTTCTTATTAAGGCATATGTGTCCTGATGTTCATTTGTCTCCACAATACCTACATTTGTTTGTTTGTTTTTTCTTGAGTATTTTTGTTGGTCTTCATCTTTCTTGAATGATGACATTTTGAACTTATGTTTTAGCTCAATAAACTTTGCAGCATGTCTAGCTTCTTCGATAGTTTTAGGATTGTATAATTTCAATTTTGCACGGATACTCCTTAAGTCCACATCTATACATCTTTAGCAATTCTTTATCACAAAATCCTTTGTCTAACAGCTAATACTTCCCATTCGTGGGTGTATTCGCTTACAAACCATTTTTGGTTGAGATGAACAAATTTTTCATAGATATCATCTTCTTCTTCATCATGAAACCTTTTTATTAAGGTGTCCACGAAATTCTTCCAAATAAATAAACGAGCTTCATATTTGTTGAACCACCATAGGAACCAATCATATGCCTCAGCTTCCAAGTTATTGGATGCAGTCATGATTTTTTCCCATTCGCACAGATTGGTGGGTTTGACTCAAAATTGACCTCGATTTTATTGACCCACACAATAGCACCTCTATTATCTTTATCATCGTATTTTGGGAGCTCCCTCTTAATTCGTTGATAGTTTTTTTTCTGGGAATTTTGTATAGTACTGACTACCTGAGAACTGTATTTATGATATTTGCGGAATTTCATGAATTTGCAGAATTTCTTGATTTGAAAAATCTTCGCTTTTTGGAGTCTTGAGACTATGTGTTGATTCTTGAGTAATTACATAATTAAAAATTGGATTAAATCCTCCCATTTATTGGGTCTGCATACCTAGCAACATTCTAAATCCTCCCATTTATTGGGTCTGCATACCTAGCAACATTCTCTCAATGTTATTTACTTTTTTTAATATGGTTTTCCATTACTTCTTGATTCGCCAGTAGCCTAGTTTGACCCTTTCCTAATTCTTCCTGCTTTTTCTCAACATTATCGAGGCATCGTCATACTTTATCGAGTTGTTCTTGAATTTTTTTTTGAATTGACATCATCATTATTACTCCCCATTTTCAATTTATTTTTCTTCTTGGTACCATTACTTCTTGAGTTGCCAATAGCCTATTTTGACCCTTTCCTAATTCTCCCTGCTTCTTCCCAACATTATCGAGGCGTCGTCGTACTTTTTCGAGTTGTTCTTGAATTTTTTTTTTAATTGACATCATCATTATTACTCCCCATTTTTAATTTATTTTTCTTATTGGTAGAACCAATATTTATTTTAAATATATAGTGATTATAGTTACAATTATATAATAAAACTATAAAATTATTTTGAAGTTATATGATTATTATATAGAAACTTTAATTTCATATCAATATTTATATGATTATAAGGTTAATGAGGGACAACGTGACTTTTAACACCAAGAATTTTAATGTGGACTAGGCGTGTTGGTCAGAAATCGTTGTGGATGGACCAACAATGGTGGAGGGACCAGATGGGATGGTGCACAGGCAGAGTTTAGGGGGACAGCACGCAACACTAGTTGAGCGACAGCTAGTGGAAAGCAGGGACCGGATGGGACGGTGCATAGGCAAGGTTCTTGAACTGTGCACAGGGATAGGTTTGGGGACAACACGCGCCACAGAGTGTTTGACTGTGGTCGGGCGACAGACAGTGGAAAGAGAGGACCGGAAGTAGTCGGACGACAACAACGAGAGACGAGGACGGTCGAGAGACAGCGCAACAACAACAGCAAATGACTCGAGCGAACAGCGCGCTAAGGCGATGGAGTCAGAAACAAGGGATGGGGGCCTGCGAGAAGAGGAGCAAACGATGGTGATATGCACGGGTTAGAAAGATGTGATGGCGCAAGAGGTGGGTGACATGGGAGAAATACAGGCAGTGGATGGCAATCAGTGGAAGAGTGGCTCTAATACGGTAAGACCATTGTTAGGAGAAAAATAGGCGCAAGAATTTTTATTGTGTATTCTTCTATATATGTAAGTGTAAGTAAGTTATTTTTATTGATAAAACCTGAAAATGGTGTACAATACCTTCATGGTCGTTTGCCTATATAGGCAGTCACTTGCCACAAAGGATGAATAGTTGTCTTTTGACTATTTACCTCTTCAAAATTAATGTTTTAATAATTACTTTAATTAATTATTTCATTATTTATTATTTTAATATTATGAATATTTTATTCATAACAGTTTGCTAGTTGAAACATTGGTTTCTCTTAACAAAATACCTTCAACCCTCCCACTTATCCAACACACCCATACAGTGAAAATTCTCCTTGACCAAATTCCTTCACATGTTAAATTCAACCTCCTTTATATTATGTCTCTGTTTAAGACAACATAAGAATTTGTTGTTTGTTGTTGCTTGAAGTAATTACGATTTATCCAATGTGAAATGCAAATCCAAATGTATATTTGTGTCAACTACAAATTCAACCTAGTCAAATTATTTCATTAATCCTAGTATTTCGCGCCCCAGTCTCTTGTTCATTTAATGTATTGTAAAATCCTAGTATTCCAAGCCCCAATTTCTTGTGCCTTTAATGTATCATAAAATCCCAGTGTTCCAAGCCCCAACTTCTTATGCCTTTAATGTATAATAAAATTACTTTAGCAACTTTCCAATGACATACCTATAAATCCACAATATACCTCAACACCAACCCAACGACACATGCTAAAGTTTTGCCAAGTTATGGTTAAATAGATTAAGAGATTCCAACTAATTGTTTGTCCAGAGTTACACGAAAAGAGGCCTACATGCTTCATCTTTGGTTAAATTCAACCCAAGATTAATCAGAATGTCTATAACTTTACACTCATACATTCTAAATTTATGTCGTATCAGAATGTAGAAAGATACTTTCTTATTTTTGCCTAACCTCGATCCCAACATAATAGTGTAACACCGCAAGATTTTTCATTTCAAATCTCTGCAATAGATCCTTTTTCAAGTACACTATTACACTGTTAACACTCGTAAGAATCAAAACATCGACATAAAGTATGCTTAGCAATAACTCACCAGTGTGAGTGTTATTTGTTTCCTCAAAATCTAGCAAGTCTTGTGAGAGGGCTCACAAGACAAGAATGAGACCAAAGGATAACATTAAGGTTGAGGCCCACTATCACCACAACACTCCACCCCCCGCTCTTTAGTGGAGTTTCACCACAAGAGAGGCTTCCTAGTGTTGGTCACCTAATAGATATTCTACGGCAATGGTCCAAAGGTGACAACTGGGATAAGCTCAAGAAAGGCATTCAAACTAACGATAAGACTCAATCCAATGATAAAAGGAATAGCGTGCTCTACAAGAGACTTATCGTAGACTTATCAAGGGAACTTATAGCCTAGGGTTTAAAGGATATGCATCAAGAGTGACTTACAAAGGTATATAACACCAAGAAAAGGCTTGTGAAAAATATATATGATCAACAAAAGGAACCACAAGCCTTTAACGAGCCCTAAGTTGAAGCCTAAATGCTAGTCTAAGGTTTCCTAGGGCAAAATTAATTAGGGTTAGTGACATCATCCCTAGAGAGGTCATTCCAACTGAGGAAAAGGCTCGATTTTGATGCAACTATGTTCAATCCACAGGAAACACCTCACAACAAGCCAATGACTCAACCCTCAACCATATGCCCTAGCCCTAGCCCTAGCAACTTGCCTTAAAGGCTGAAAATGAGAAAAAGAAGAGACAAATAAAGTTCTGATATGGTTTGATCATTTATGTGGAAACTAATGCCCACTTCTTCGATGATGGAGTCTAAGGGACAACTACTATGGAGATATCAAACCCTACAAGGGAGCAAGGGGACCCTAGTTTTTCCACTTTCAAAACCCTAGCTATCACTTTATGAGGGGGTAAAATCAAGAGGAAAGCTCTCTAGGAGGTCTTCAAGGGATGTCCAAATTTTCTATATAAAGCATACAACATTCCACCAAAAAGTTGACATGAAGAGTACTAAAATTAAACAAGAACGTAGAAATCCTAGCAAATATATTGCATCTGATAACCATTAAAAGATATTCAACAATAAAGGTACTCACATGATATTCATGAACAAATCATTCACTATCCCATAGTTACATCTTGTTAAAATTGGCAACTAGGGCTAAACTCCATGTGTGTCACCTTATTTATGGAAACTAATAATTTTCTTGGTTCCTCTCTCCGAGAGGTGTAGGATTGATCTCAAGATCATCTGATTCGGACATGTATTTATAGAGATATGAATTTATTCATATTATTGACAATTTGTCAAGGTCCGCCAGCAAGCTAAACAAACACTTTTACCCCCAGATCAACCTCAACGTTGCATTTAAATAGAGGAGACCTCAAATCATTTAAGGAGCACATCATCTCATGATCTCTCTCTTCATTTGTTTGGGGTATGTCTTCTCACATGGAGGACGTGGTGGAAAGAGAGATCTAAGGAGCCCTAGCCGTAGTCATTTAAGGAGCCCTAGCTGTAGTCAAAGAAGAGCCCTAGACGCAGTCAAAGGAGACTCTAATCCGCAGTCAAGTGGAGGCCCTAAGCCGCAACAAGAGAAGGCCCTAGCCGTAGCAAAAGGATGCCCTAATCCACAGCAAGAGAAGGATCCCTAGCCGCAGCAGAAGGAGCCTTAAGGCAAGGAGAAGGGTCTTTGTTTTAGGGCCGCAGGTTAGGGAAACTTCAACGAGGAAGGGAAGGACATTAAGGTCATTCTCATCACTGTTTTGAAGTGCAAATGAACCAGCATTAAGGCCACATTACAGGAGACTACCTCTGGGTTGTTTGTAAGGGCATTTGTGGCAAGGATCAACTTTGTCTTTGGCAGCGGATTGCACAGAAGACAACGCAGGTAGACTGAGCCCTGGTAATGGGTTGTTGGGTGAGTATAGGGGCTAGTTCTAGCCTTATATTCCAGCGTTTGACAGCAGCTAAGAAGGGAGACAATACCGCAGTCTATTATGCTTGATCAAGAGGTTGTGTGGTTTGTTTTTGAAGCCTAGGAGAAGGTTAAAGGGCGGCGAATGGTTGGAGGGACTGTTTGAAAGAAAGTCGTAGTTAATAGGAGGTTTGATGGGTGTGAATAGGGTGTTGTATCAAACGGAGTTTGTGCCCTAACCAATGACCAAGTTTGCCGAGAAAAGACACCAATCCTTGGAGCATGTAAAGTGTCCCAGATTTCTAGCTTTGATATAACCAATGATGCAGCGAAGGAAGGAGGGTCTTGTGGGAGGAAAGTCGCAGTACTCTAGGTGATTGGTGGAGCAGTTTTAGTGCTAACATCGGTTGTATACAACTCTTCAGCCCTTGCTGCCAGAACTGTAATTTCATTGAGTCATCTTCATGGTTAAGATCTCTGATGTCAGATCTCCCATTTGGCAAGTCAATATTGACTTAAATCATTGTACTCTATCTCTCTTTCTCTGCTAAACTATTGAAGACTAAAGAAGATGTGATCAAGGGTTTCCCCACATTGGGGTTTGTCCCTAGCTGGTGCCACATCTTGCGTCCTCTTATCTTGGCTTGTCTTCCACTGTTTATGTTTATGTTCTATATGCATTTAACTATCATGCTAATGTGATTGTTAAATTGGATATTCATATTGGACCAAACAAGAAAATTGAAGTAAATTGCTCTTAAGCATAGAATATACCAAAAATTAACACATCTCCACAACCAAGACTAACCTCCAATAACAAAATTATTCACAAAGATCACATCTCCACAACAGTGTTAGACTACAACAACTATGTTGAAACCTCTAAGGAGGTTGAAATAGTTCACAAGTGATTATGAAATAAGATGTGAGTTGACCTTTTATTTATATGAGGTCTACCTCAACTAATTTTACCTTAAGAAGCTTGAAAACAAGTATGAGAATGAGTAAACATAAAATAATCGTAGGGTTACAAGCCAACCCACTAGCTCAATGTAAAATTACGCCACAAAAGACCCATAAGTGTGAGCAGTCAACCTCTAAATGATGATATCATGCCCTTTTAGGGCTATAGATGCTACACGATGGTGAGTGTAAGGCTAAACTGTGTCCATATTGTTGAAGGAAATGTAACTAGGTTTGGTCTTCATAAATGTAATTTTGATATTTGTACTTATTCAAGAAAAATAAATATTATTTTTATAATATATGTTAATGCGTTTCTAGCTCATTGAAATAGGCCTAACACATGTTAAGTGCTATAGGTCAGTCAATGAGTCAAAAGAAAATGTTGAAGATCCTTAGAGGGCATATTACACTATGTATAATATTGTAAAGGTCAAAGGAATACCTCCAAGGCAAGTGTAATTCCTCTCCATGCAGCAAAATCCTCCCAAAGTAAGTTAAACAATGAAAATGATGAAGAAATAGACAAATCGGCCAACAGTCATGACGTCGTCCTCAAGTTGGCCTAAAGGAGGGACAATACTCTATATATAGAGGATGTCCACTCCCTCACAGCACCAACCAAGAAACTCTGAAATCAACGAAGTATATAAGCCGAGAAGAAGTGACAAAAGGACAAGTTTAAGGGTCTCCTAGTGCAGTGAAAGGAGGAGGAAAATCGAAGTGAAGAGGATTGTTTCTAGGGCTAGAAACAGTCACACGTGAGAAGAAAAGGAGGTCAAGTCTACGAGTATGACAGTAGGGACAAACAGTCCATGAACATGTTGTTTGGGCTTGAAACTAGGCCTACAAGGCCTCCCAAGTCAAGCACAGAAGCCTGTCTCTCTAGCAAAGGAAAAGGACCATAATTCTCTAGGGTACATACCACACGTGAGAAAACTAAGGCAATCATATAGTCATACACCTATACTTCAAGAAGAGTCTCGTTGGATCAAGAGTAGGGTGTCTCCTTAAGTGAAGAACATGTTGAAGAAAGGAAGAAGAATATCTCATCAAGAAGCTAACATAGCCAAGGTCTATCTCTAGACAAAGCAATGAAGAAAAGGACAAAGTGTTGGGTAGCAAAGTGTCGGGCGAAGGAAATCCATGTGCCAGGGAACAAAGTGCAGAAAAGAGGAAGGACTTTTCTTGTGCTTGGAGAACATCCTAGTCAAGGCTCTAGGGTTTGGCAATGATCAATAAGAAGCTTCAATAAGAGAAACTTACTGAAGGGTTTTCCTCTCTAAGAGAGAAAGGTTTTGGCCCTGGCAGAGAGCCAACATCTGTGTTCTCATCTTTATGTTTTTGGTAATAGTTTGATGAAACACACAAACTAATAATAAGAAGAAGATCAAGCTAAGATAATTGTAAAAGTGCTTCACAAGTTGTTATCAAGTCAAGAAGAATCACACTACACCTAATAGCCCTAGATTCTTCAACACATATGTCATGATCATCCATCATTCGAGCAGTATCCCTCAAATCTATCCTTAGAGCAGCTCTAGGTGTCCCAAATCTAGCTAAGGTGTCACTGCATCATATCCATGGGTCTCTAATGGCCAACGCAATGCCTCCTCTTGATGAAAAGTGTAACTAGATTCGGTGTTCATAATGACATGTCTAATTATGATTTTATGTAATTGATATAAAGAAGAAAATAAAATTATTTTTGTAGTGCTTGAATCATGGGTTTCATGATCAAGGAATTTTATTTTTAGGTAAAGCTCCCATAGTGAGCTATTAGGCTTATTCATCAAGTCATAAAGTCTAGTGAAGTTAATGTCAAGGATTGAAGACCCGTTTGGGCATGTATTTCATTGTAAAAGAAAATTTGTTAACCCTCCAAGACCATGTCACAAGCTCAACTTGAAGTTTGCCTAAAAGATAATTCTAGAAAGGCATGTCGGCCTTGTCACAAGGATAAGTCAGTGCATTTTCGATGGATAGACCACTATATATAGGGTAGATCAACCTCACTTCAGGTTAGAATTCGGTCAAGCAAGATATAGAGAAATAAAAGTGTGAAGATCATAAGAAGAGTCCGATCACCAAGCGAAGAAAGAAGGATAATCACCAAGTTTGTTTTCTGATCTATTTTGGGTTGATACACTCTACACGTGCGAGGATCTAGTGATGTCTACTGCAAGAAGGAACGAAATACCACAGTCATATTGAGAGAGCATATTTTGGACAAAAACAAGTTGATACTCAAACAGAGTTGAAGACGAAAGAGATTCCATCTAAAGTAAAGAAAATTGAGGGGCATAGTCTCTCTCGTGTATTGCAACTCGGTTTTCTGAAGAGGCCGAAAAGTTGTAGGTCTGATCCAAGGGATTGAAATCTGAAGGATAGTCGAGCCAATGGGAGAAGGAAGAAGTTTGACTATTGTTGACTAAAAGAAGAAGAAGTTGAATCATGAAGGCTTGTGACTTGGTCTTCGGGAGGTTGTTGTGCCAAGGATCTTGGTCATAGTCTTGGTATTCGTCAATTGAAGTCTCTATAAGAACAAGAATTCGTTTTGGTTTTCCTCTCAAGTTGGAGAGGTTTTGGCCCTGACTAATTGCCTACAATTTGTCTCTTGTCTCTTTATTGCTTACGCTTTGGTCTCTTGTCCCTTTATTTCTTATTAAAGAGAAGATCATAATTTAAATAGTAAAAAGCATTCACAAGCCGTTATCATTACAAGAGAATTCTCCTAATCCTAATGCCCTAGATTTCTCAAAATGGAATCAAAGCTAGGGTGACAAAATCAAGGAAAGGGCATCTCATCAAGGAACACTCAAGCATTCAAGGACCAAATCTCAAGGAAAGCATCAAAGAAAATCTAGAAGATCATCCAAGAAGCATCAAGACATCATTAAGAAGTCATCGTCAATCATCATCAACAAGGACATCACCATCAAAGGATCTAAAAGTGATCTCCATCTCTGGGGAATCAAGGATCACTCTTGAAAAGAACTATCTTCATCAACGACAAGTTCTCTATTATCTATATCATCATCGAATTCAAGGAAGCAGCAAGTGGAAGAAGCATCTTCACAAGTAAGTATATTTATCTCTACATCTGAAGCTATCAAAATGGAAGAAGAGGACAAATCTGAATCTCATTGAAAATGAGGTCATGGAACATGTTAAAGGCTCAATCACCAAACCTCCAAAAGAAGATGCTCAAGCACTTGCAAGGTTTATGAAAGGGGAAGTAAGAGCTCAAAGGATTCTCATAGAATCCATCAAGGATCCCCTCATTCCATATGTATCTAAACTCGAAACTTCAAAAGAATTATATGACAAATTAGTAGCCTTGTTTTCTGTAAGCACTGCAAGAGAAGTTATCTCATTAAGGCAAGAACTCTACAAGCTAAGGATATCGAAAGAAGAAGGAATAGCCTCATATTTTGAGGATATCTGAAATAAGGAACCAACTTCAAGATCGTGGAGAAATAATGTCTGACAAAGAGATGACCATTGTAGTACTAAATGCACTACCAAAGGAATGGGGTAACTTTACTTCAAGCATTTATGGGAAGAAAGAAACTACTCCATTCAAGGATCTATGGTCACTATGCAAGACTGGAGAACCCAGGTTGAAGGCAAAAACTGATGTAGGATCAAATGAGCAAACTCAAGCATATGCCATTATGGCAAAGAGAAAAGGGAAGTTTGGGAAATTTGGCCTCAGAAAAGAAAGAACATGGCAAAGGTTCAATGTTATCGATGTCAAGAATTTGGGCATTACAAGAAAGATTGTCCTAAGCTCAAAAAAATAACAAAAGAGGTAGAAATAAAAAATGGTAGGATGCATGAAAGATAGATAGCTGAAATAGTAGTCTATGGTAGTCACCTATGGAAGGATATAGCTCTCGGTAACCTCATAAGAAGCATACGTGTTACTTGTGGAAAAAGAAAAATTCATCTAGTACAAACCTCATCATACATCAATTAAAAGGAAACATCTGCTAGATGAGGATACTCAAGATCCTCTGTTGGAATCTTCATCGAAAGGTTCACCAATCAAAAGGAAGCAAGTGTTTCATCAAAAAATTCCAACTTGTATGAATTCATAGAAGGATGGTATGATGTCAAAAGAAGTGAAGCAGATCAAGGAATTGAGGATATTTCAATCAAGGAAATTGTTGAAGGAAGTCTAGACGACCTACAAGAAAATGAGGTACGTGTGCTTGTATCTGGTAATGTAAAGTCATGCCATATGGTTACAAGTAACATGGGTAAATGCTCTATCTCGAGAGCATCATCAAAAGAAATGACCCCCTCCTTTGAAAAGATGCAAGAAGGCATGTGTCACACATTGTTAGATGAAATCAACATAATATGTCCTCGTATAAAATATGAAGTGGTTGACAATAATTAGAGGAACTCAACATCCAAAGGCTGGAAGATTTGACTATGATATCTCCATGAAAGATATGAAGACCCTGACAAAGTCTGGAAAAGAAAAGAGACCCTTGACAGAGTATCTTTTTTGGAGATGTATCAATATGTATGCAAGATGTTGATGCAAACAAGAAGATGTCATGATGAAAGACCATCACAAAGGAAATTTTGATTTGTTGTTCATTTCTTAATTTTGAATAAATATCTAGATGACCTTATGCATTGTTGCCAAGGGAAGAGTTGTGAATGTCTTCCACCACAGATGACCATAAATTTGGATGAAAGATCCTCAAGGAAACATGGCATGAAGAAGGCTTAATGGCATGAAAGAAGACCAAATATGGACTAATGGATCACTTTCCAATGAAAGGAATGACGACATGACTAACTCATGCATGAATGTGATGGATGGTTCCGCCTTACGAAGAAGTCCCAAAAGATGTAGACTTTATGACAAAGAAGAAATTTATGACATCAAAGGAAGGAGCTCTACAAGCAATTGGTTATCCCATGACCTCCACCTAAAAAGTTGTTGAAAGCAATTCCTTGGTTAAGAGGGAGCTTGGGTACATTCTTGTTTAAAGGAATGTACCCATTCGTTTAGTGGAATGGGTATGTCCTCCCTAAGTTAAGAGGGAGAGATAGCCATGCCATTCTTGCCTTCACTTAGGAAGACAAAATGGAGGATTGGGTAAACATCGGGCATCTGATACTCTTTGAGGATGAGTTAGGGCATCCAAGATAAGAGTAGTCGTAGAGGGTCGATATTCTTTGAGGACTGGGAATCCAAGATAAGAATAGTCTTGGTGAAACATGCTTTGAGAGAACCTTGGTGGGGTGTGTTCCGAGAGAGACAATGATGAGTGTCTATACATCATTGGTCTCGCCAACATTGAGCTCTAATCTTGTGGAGATATAGAGTTGTTAGTCAAGACCTTGCTATGTGACAATGTTGGATGATATGATGTTAGACAAATGGGTCACCAATCTGACTCTTCTTATGAAAATTCTTCATATTGAGAATGTCCAAGTACCTTAGGTAAATTATAAATACCTCCCTAGTTAAGAGGGCGTGTTGAAAAGTGTAACTAGTTTCGGTCTTCATAATTACGTGTAATTATGATTTTATGTAATTGATGTAAACAAGAAAATAAAATTATTTTTGTGATCCTTGAATATATTGAAGAATGTAACTAGGTTTGGACTTCATAAATGTACTTGAGTCATTATGTAATGTACTTGTCAAAAGAATGAAAAAGGAAAATTTTATTATTATTACAATGACTTATTAAAGCATGGGTTTCATGCTTGGGTCATCTTTTATTAGTCAAAGTCCCCATTGTGGACTCCTAGGACTTATCTTGAGTCATTAGAGTTATTGTACATGTTATGAAACCCTTCTTAGGCTTTTGAATCATGTAAAAAGGATTATTATTGAGTCAAATTAGGTATTTGACACCACCACACCAAGTCGGCCTCAAAGAGATTAAGTTGGCCTCTTTGGGCAACTCGACCTCACATAAAGCCTATAAATACAAGCAATTAGAATTCATTTGGTGCATCTCACTCACAAGTTCAATATCCAAGAAGAAGAAGGCGGAAAAAGTGTGAAATTCCAAGAAGAGAAGAAGAAGTGTTGGAAGGATCAAGGTCAAAGGTTTTGGGTATCTCTTTATCTCTCTTATGCAAAGTTGTTGGGCCAGTTGTTGGATTGAAGTTTTACTACTGGAAGAGTCAAAATTTTTGAAAGTGTTGGGTCGAAGATTCTACTGCTAGAAGACTAAAATTATGGATTTGTTGGGTCAAAGTGTTGTTGCATCAAGGTCGAAGATCTAGGTCGAAATTGCTAGAAGGAGAGCCTGACTTGGTGGTTGGAGGAGGTTTGTGTCTAGGTTGAAGAGTCTCAAGAAAACTAATGAAGGAAGAGATTTTGAATGGGTTTCGCCTAGATAGGGGTTTTGCCCTAGTAGAGTTCCTACATCTTCTATCTTGTCTTTTTGTGATCGTCATCCACACATAATTTGGTAATTGCTTGATGAAAGATAATATAACAAAGAAGTAAAAGAAGGCAACATAATTCACAAGTGATTATCAAGAAAGAGAAATCTAGCCCTAACTCTACTCGCATTGATTTCTCAACAGGGTATTAGAGCTAAGGTCAAGAAAGATTGAAGATCACTCTGTTGGCTTGAAGGAAATGGATACTCCCTCTATGGTAATTTATATAAGAATGGGATTCAATACTGCTGGAAGTTGGATCAAGAAGATCTTCCACTACTTATTAGACAATGAAAAAAGTCAAGGGCTCTTGGATGCACTTACAGGTTCACTTATGACGATAATGCATGGATTACTGACAGTGGAGCATCAATGCATATGACAGGGGAGAGTAAACAACTACACACTTTATCAAAGGAACCATCTTCTCAAGCAGTGGAATTGGGAGAAAACAAAAGCTATGATTTTAGAGGCCTGGGATCAACATCTTTGAAGCTGGTGAAAGGAGCTAAGCTACATCTCAACAACATACTATATGTTCCATGTTTGAAAAAGAATTTTCTTTCAATTTCTTTCTTAGAAGATAAAGGGGATAGAGTTTCTTTTGTTGATGGAACAGTTTTGGTTTGGGGAAAAGATTCAAGTATTGATAACGCTAGGGTTATTGGAGTTCGTGAAGGAAGCTTATATAGAGTCATAACACCCTCTACTCAAGCTCTAGTTCATATGAAAATCAATCCAATTGAGCTATGGCATAGAAGATATGGTCATCTACACTACAAGGTCATTCCCACTCTAAATCAATTAGTTCATGGCATCCCCAATATCAAAGAAGATCGTGAAGGAGTTTGCAAGGGATGTCCTTTGGGTAAACATACAAGAAAATAATTAACAAAGAGTGAAACAAGGTCGAAAGAAGTATTAGACCTCATTCATTCTGATGTGTGTGGACCTGTCTGAAAAATCACTTGCAGGTCATCTTTACTATGTAACATTCATTGATGATCACTCTAGAAAGACATGGCTCTACCTTCTCAAGAAAAAGGATTAAGTATTTGAGAAATTCAAGGAGTTTAGATCTAAAGTGAAAACCCTAACCGAAAGAAAAATAAAGACTTTGAGATCTAACAATGGTGGAGAATACACTTCTAAAGAATTGAATACATATTATAAAGAAGCAGGAATTAAGAGGGAGCTCATTCTTCCCTACTATCCCAAACAAAATGGAGTCGTTGAAAGAAAGAAGAAGACAACTGAAGAAGGTATATGAACAATGCTCCTTGATCAAGACTTTCCAAAATTTCTATGGGGAGAAGCAGCAATGACAGCAGTGTATATTCAAATCAAAAGTCCTCATATAATCCTTGAGAATATGACACTTCAGGAAGCATTCATAGGGAAGAAGCAAAGTGTGGACCATCTCTGAATCTTTGGGAGTCTTGCCTATATCCACGTTCCAAAGGAAAAACCAAAGAAGTTAGATTCTACAAGCATCAAAGGGACCTTCGTTGGCTATAGTCTCTCCTCAAAAGCATATAGAATCTACATCAAGGAAGGAAGACATATTGAAGTAAGCAAGGACGTTATATTTGATAGAAATCATGCCTACAAAAGATCCAAAGATATCCCTATTGATTCTGATGACGAAGATACACCAATACTCGAAGAAGAACTAGTACACCATGGCAATCATCCTACAATATCAAAAGTCCTCATATAATCCTTGAGAATATGACACTTCAGGAAGCATTCATAGGGAAGAAGCAAAGTGTGGACCATCTCTGAATCTTTGGGAGTCCTGCCTATATCCACGTTCCAAAGGAAAAACCAAAGAAGTTAGATTCTACAAGCATCAAAGGGACCTTCGTTGGCTATAGTCTCTCCTCAAAAGCATATAGAATCTACATCAAGGAAGGAAGACATATTGAAGTAAGCAAGGACGTTATATTTGATAGAAATCATGCCTACAAAAGATCCAAAGATATCCCTATTGATTCTGATGACGAAGATACACCAATACTCGAAGAAGAACTAGTACACCATGGCAATCATCCTACAATTCAAGAATGAAGGAGGACCAAGTGAGCCTGTTCAACCTATGATCATACCAAACACAAGGAAGAGGCCAAATTAGTTAAAAGCTACTCTTGAAGATGTTGAAGGACATGGAGCTAAGAAAGGAACCTTTAGAGAAAGCAGATATTCTAGATATGTTGCATATATGACAAAACTGATTGAAGTTGAACAATCTACATTTGAAGAAGTTGCTCATTAAGAAGTATGGAAGAAGGCAATGCAGGAAGAATATCAATCCATGATGAAGAATGGGGTTTGGGAAATCATTCCTAGACCTAGTGAAAAATTGGTTGTCACCTATCTACAAGATCAAGCACGTTGTTGATGGAAGTATAGACATACAAAGATAGATTTGTTGCAAGGGGTTTCTCTCAAAAAGAAGGTATAAATTAAGAAAAAAACCTTTGCACCTACCGCAAGGTATACTACCACTAGATCTTTGGTTTCACTGGTTGCTACAATGGGATCGAATATCCATTAAATGGATGTAAAGACATCATTTCTAAATGGAACCATCGATGAGGAAGTATACATTGAACAACCCGAAGGATTTGAAGTAAATAGCAAAGACAGTCATGTTTGTAGACTCAAGAAGGCCCTATATGGTTTGAAGTAAGCTCCTCGGGCATGCTACGCAAGAATGGATGTATACCTTCTAAGAATTGGGTTCGTGTAGAGTACTATTGATCCAAATCTCTACATCAAGGTTGTGGATAATGAGCCAGTCATTATTCTACTATATGTGGATGATCTATTCATTACAGGTGTGGAGCGAAAGATACAAGAATGCCAGAAGATGTTGGAAGTCGAATTTGAGATGAAGGATTTGGGACCGATGCACTATTACCTAGGTCTGCAAGTATGTCAAAGGCTTGGGGAGATGTATCTGGGGCAAGGAAAGTATATCATCAAGTTGTTGCAAAAATTTGGAACGATGGATTCCAAGCCCATGACTACTCTTATGATCACCAATCTCAAGAAGTTGAGGAGCTCTAACTCAAGTCTTGTAGATCCTACTTCTTATCGTAAGTTTGTAGCTTCTCTAATGTATCTGGTAAATACTAGGTCGGATATATGTTTTGTTGTGAATATTCTTAGCCAGTTTTAGATGGAACCTCGTCATGATCATTGGATAGATGTTAAGCATATATTGAGAATATATTGAGATATCTTCGTGGCACTATACATCACTAACTAAAATACGATAGCAAGGAAGTCAAGCTGATTGGCTTCACAAATTCTGATTACAGTGGCATTCAAACTGATGGAAGAAGCACTACAGGTGGATGTCTTAGCTTGGGATTTGTCATGATCTCATGGATTAGTAGAAAGCAAGATCTCGTTGCTTTGAGAACTGTAGAGTATGTGGCTGCATGTGAAGTAGGAAAGGAGGTTGTATGGTTGAGGAAGCTTCTGATAGATTTGTTTGAGAAGCCTCTAGGTCCTACTGTGATCAACTGTGACAATCAAAGTTGCATCAAGATGTTTAAAGATTTGTGTTTCATGCTAGGACGAAGCATATCAACAATAAGTACCATTGCATTAGGAACTTGGTGCAGGATGGGATTGTGAAGCTATAGTATGTCCCGACTGATGATCAGGGAGTTGATATAGTAACAAAGTCTCTTTAGGGATGTGTCAATGTTTCCTAACTCCAAATGGGGTTAACCAAGCATCCTATTAGGTGGTTTCTACTTCTAAAGGGGATAGTATGTTCCAGGTACATCCTTCAAAAGGTGGTGGCATGTGACAGATAGGTGAATGAAGTAGGGGATAAAAAGGCGCAGCCCTGGGCCACATCTTGGGGTATAATGGTAGCTAATAAAAGGCAAGCCCACACTTGGGTATATAATGTATAAGAGCGAGCAATCGTGGTACATGAGGTGCCCCAACCTTGATTTTTCCACCCTTCTTTATATGCCTTTTGCCTTTTATGATTATTCTTTAATTGACTGCTTGGGGCTCAGGGTATAAGAGCATGATGTGTGAAATACAGCAGTGGATACCCCCTTTCAGGTAGGGTGGTTCATTTCCCACCAAGGGTTGGGAAAATCATGTGTTCCTTAATGATAGAGGGGGTTCATCTAGGGCCCATAAGAACCAAGGTGATGGCCGTGGGTAAGAGGTAGAGCTCATGTTTGACTTTTGCCCACGTGCTAAATTTGTATCTCCAGACCATATTTTGCATTTTGTGGTACATTTCCTATTGAAAGTGGCCAAATTATGCTTTTACTTTTCTTTTTAGCTGCATCAACCTCTGTGGCATCGTTCCAGGCCCGACCCAAGGCGTGGACTGTTGAGAAATCTAGGGCATTAGTATTAGATGATTTCTCTTCTTTGGTGACTTCTTGTGAATTCTTTTTACATGATTAGGTTAGGATCTTCTTTATGTTAGATTCTTAGTGTTTTTCTTCATCAAGCAATAACCAATGCAAGAACATAAATAGACAAGAGACACAACGTGTAGGCTATGAGCCAGGGCCAAAACCTTTCACTCTTTGAGAGGAAAACCCACACAAATTCTTCTTATAGAGATTCCAATTGATGAATACCAAGACCAAGACCCTTGACCTATTAGCCACTCCAGGACCAAGACACAAGTCCTCTTCTGCCTCTGTCTTCTGGATTCTTCTTCCACTATTGAGGGTATATCACTAGACACCTTCATCGAGATAGTAATCCGAAATTTATCGTTGTAATATCATTGTACTGTAAGCATGTCCGAATTGCAGCATCATTGAGACTGTGACTTGAGCAAGGTTAGCACTGGATCCTTCTTCCTGAGATAGCACTGAGGTTCCTAAACAGAACTTGATTCAAAACACATTCTTATCTTCCGAACAGTGGACTCTCCTCAACATTGAGACAGTGTTACTGCACTAGACCACCTGAATGGAGGTATCTGAATTACTTCTGTTCCATCTATCCGAAATCTCAGAGACTAAGACACCCAAGCTTCATTATGTTGCTACCCATCCAAGACCAACGAGAGATCTGTGAACTTCGCATTGTTGTTCATCACCAAAACTTAAGAGAATTTGAACTTCCATATTTTGTTACCCATCCGAACTTCTAACTGTAATTGTTATGTGAAAATCTCAGAGACAGATCTTAATTTTCTGTGTCCTAATGCGAAGAGCCTAGTTGGGTATACACAGTATTTCGTCCATGTACTCAAGCTGACATGACCATTCGAATGGGTGTGACACTTGGGTGAGCCGACATAGATTACTTTCTTCATATTGCAGGCTGACATCAAGTCAAAAGCACTGTGCTCAAGAAGAGCTTTCTAGATACTAGATTGACTCGTATACATTCTACATACACTCAAGAAGAGCTCTTCATACATGACATCAATTCTTTGACCTTAATGACAAATCCTAAGGCTCTCAATGCAAGCCATCTAAAAATAAAATCACTCGCTCATGAAACCCATGAAGCAAGGCTCACAAATACAATTTTATTATATCATTTAGAAAAGTCATAATTACATGTCATTATGAAGACCGAACCTAGTTAAACTTTTCAACATGGACAAGGGAAGGGGGGAGGCTAACCCTATGTGGACCCAGTGGACACATGTGGACTCGAACGGGAAAATAGATGAATGGGGCTAAAATGAGTGGGAGGGGAATGATGTAGGTGGTACAGGAAGCGAGACCACGCAGCCAAAATCGGGATTTCTCATGTAGTGCCAACCCAAAAGCGAAATGGTCGGTAAAGGAGATCCTGCGAGACTAGGATACAAGGGTAACCAAGAAATCGGGCAATGGAGACAAGAATACAAGCCTAACCCACTCTTTCCGCTGAATCCCCCCACCAATCCATGTCCAAAAGTGCCCATGACAAGTAAGGAAAATTATTGAACTATATCGATGAAAATCCATACCTTTGGGGTCATAAGGCCCACCTTCAAACATACATTCATGACAAGTGGTCGAGGGACAACATGGTTAGCTCAGGTGCCAGAGAAAATGGAACATCGAGCTATCTGATGGCTGCAAGGCGCTGTCGATTGTTGGCTCAAGACCATCTAGGAGAAAGAATTTCTCCTACATATATTACCCACAGGTGGTAGGCAACATCTGGCTCCAATTGGGGCATCAGTTGTGGGAAAAATGAATGACACTGCTTGAACGAGAGGTCATGAGAACACCAACAATCTTGGTTACTGTAGACCTATGACCTGCACATGTCAATGACTAAACACATAGGGCAACATGTTTTTGTAGTGTCTTGTGATCACCCATGCTTAGTGTTAGGCCGTAAAATCAAGAGAAAAGTAAAAGCATGCAAATTTCATCTAAATGCAACTGCTCTACCATGAGAAATATCATATGATGTTAGTTCTAATGAGAAAATGAGCATGCAATGCATCCTACCCTAACACGCATACGACAAAGCTAATATTAAGTGTAATCATAAAGCCAGTGCAACCAACATATAATCAAATCAATATAAATACGCCTACCTATAAGATTACTCATGCAACAAATCCCAAAGCGAATGCAAACCCAAACACATGGAGGATGTTGCGGGCAGGAGGTGGGAAAATATGGTTTCCATGCGAGGCAAAAGGAATCCCTAAGAGAAGGAATATGAGTCAATCTAGAAGTGTGTGGCCTTCCTTCTAAGAACAAAATGGTGGAATGAATAATTACCCATAGAAACTCCCTATCAGAATCATTGTTCATAATATTATGCTTTGTAGATGCCAGAAAGGGACAATGTATTGGTTGCTCAATGGAGTGATTGCATTCACAACCCTGAGGGTATGACGGGGAAGGAGAAAAAGTATAATCAATGAGGGGTTCTTCCTCGACACTATACTCGAAATGGGGAAAGGGCTCACAGTCACTTGAGATCATATGACAAGGGGTGAGGGAATCACTTAATGAAAACTCATGATGATGAACAATAGAAAAGGGCAAAGAGGAGGGTGAAGTCTCAACGGGATCCTTTTACTGAAAAACCAACTCTAGAAGCTAGAGTGATTTGAATATACTCTCAAAATCATAACGAAGGTAGGTATGAGCAAGGGCCTTATCAATCCAATCATTGTTGGTATCAAGGATAGGGTCTTCCCAAAAAGGAGAATCAATCATCTCCAACTTATCTCTTTCATGCAAGGGAAAATGATCATTCTCCTTCCCAAGGGTATCGATGGATATGTCATCATAAACAATGCTCAGGAGAAGGGGAGGACCACTCTTAACCTCATCCTCCTTGTCATGTCATAAATGGGAGCACAGTCAAATTGAGGACCAACAATTTCCCATTTCTCCTTTACAATATTGAAATAATCTGCAATGTCATTTTCCAAGGGGCTAATGGGGTCACCTTCCTCAAGATTCTCAAAACAAGAGTTATCGAGAGTAATATCCTTGAGAAAGGCAAGGTTAGTCTCAACTTCACTTTCCATAGACTCATCCTTCCCAACACGTGCTTTCAAAGTCATCTTGTTCAACATGTGGACCCATTGAGGACTCGTCTTCTTGCTCACCACTAAGCTCCTCGAGGTTATCTCCAACTCCATCTTGACTAGCAAGACCTTCACTTCAAAGGGCTTTGTCTAGGCTCTCACAAGCAGCTTCATTGGATTGGAATTTGGGTCCCTTATACTCTATGAATTTGTTGAGCAACTCGAGAAAAGATGAAATGCTTTCAAGGTCACACGAGTCAAGCCAACCTTGGTACTTGTATTCAATAAAAGCAATAAATAACTCCATGCGGTTGTTTAGATGGACCACATTAACTTCGAAAGCATGCTTAATAAGTTTTGCTATGTGGTCCATTACTGTGGATGTATCACCCTTGAATTGTGGCATATTTTGCATAAACTTTCAATCCAAGCCATTTGGGTATCCTGGAACCCATGTGATATCCAAAGCAAGAAACCAATCATGAAGCTTTTTAGAATCCATTGATCTTTAAATATTGATAACATGGGAGTCGCCAAGGTGAACTAAAATTGCCTCAAGAAATACTTGCTTCACCCTACAAGCATTGACTTTGAAGTTCAATGAAGAACTAGCGCTTTGTTCTTCCAATGGAGTCGCCAAAATGATATGTCAATAATGTCGTATGAGGAACAAGACACAAGTCTCGTGTCCCCAACAACGGCGCCAAAATGTTACCGCTCAAACTAGGAAGGGTCCTAGAAGGGGAGCTTAGAGGCGCAACTGCTAGGTCAAGGGCAACAATGGAGCAATAGCCCATTGTCACCTCAGCGAAATCTCCCTACTCTTTATAGACTTTCACTGATGGGAGGAAACCCGGTATGAAGGGAATCACTAGAAAGACGAATCAATGGAGGAGTGATCCCTAAGGCCTATTCATGAGAGAGACTCAATTGTATGGTTTGCTTGCTTGGAAAGCAAGGTGTAAGGCTCTCTAAGAAGGGAAGGGAGTTTCAAGGGCTAGCTTTTGCAAATAAGCTTTGTAAAGGAGGAACCTAGTCCTAAAAACCCTTGTGAAGATTTGTATTGATCATATTCTCTTGTGAGATTTTCACTATTCTCTTTGGAGGACGAAATTGGATGGATGGATTAGTTTTGATGTTTGGATATCTTCATTTTTGTCTTGGAGCTTCTATATTGGCATATGATGATGATTGGATATCCTTGTTCTCACATTAAGTGCTCTTTTAATGTTATTTTGTCATTCTCTTCTATGTCACATAAATGATGTTGGGATTTTCACTATACTAGGGCAGAATTTTGTTGCTTTTCTCTGGTGAAAGGGTATAAATTTGTCTTTTATTAGTGTTGCATCATGTTATGGACCATGTTTGAATAAGTGAATGATCCTAGAGATATTTCATTAAAATTTATCTTGATAAGTCATCACATATTGCACATTGAAGTATAAAGACCTTGAAGCAGTTTTTATCATTAACTGATTAAAACCATCATAATCACTAGAATCTTCTTGAATCCATTTCTCCCAAAGGAATAGGCACTAGTCTTCAATAGGTGATCACCATAAATCACATTTTTCTCACCTTTCTCTCTTTCTTTCTAAGTCTAGCCTACATAGGTCACCTAGGGCATCAATTATCTCACAATCTAGGCATCCAACACTTTGATTTTTGGTCAACAACTACGCTGGAGTTTACTCTAGAGGCCCTCCAAATTTGAAGCAAATCCAACGGTGAGATCTCGAGATATTGCAATCCCTAGATCGAGGATTGTTTCCCGCCCTAGGTTTCCCTTGGCTAGTGACCTCATTTGGATCATTGCATTCTATTCCAAAAAGATTTGTCCATTGATCCTCTTCTCTTCCACAATTACGTCAAGCCGCTCTGAGTGAACAATCCCTCTTACCAGACCTAATTTTGGGTCCACTTGGTCCCGTGTATTCCCGTAACTTTCCAGAGATTCTTTTCAGAAAGACCATTTGGAAACCAAGTCTTCATAGGAATTTTAGGACTAGGTCCCTCCTTTTCAAAGCTTATTTGCAAAACCTAACCCTTGAAACTCCCTTGCCCTTCTTAGAGAGACTTACACCTTGCTTCCCAAGCAAGCAAACCATACAATTGAGCCTCTCTCATGAACAGGCCTTAGGAATCACCCCTTATCTCTTCATTTATTCATCTTGTATCTGACTTGAAGGAGATGCCTCTGCTTGGTCTTGGAGGGCCTTCTTATTCATTTAATAACTCATACAAAAGATGCAACATGCCCAAGAAGGGTCCTTCATACATGATATTCACTCACTTTGACTTTTATCACTGATGACAAAACCTAAAGGTTCACAATGGGAACCTTAACTAAATAAAATTCCTTTATCATTAAACCCATGATTCAAGTACTACAAAAATAATTTTATTTTCTTATTTTCATCAATTACATGTCATTATGAAGACCAAACCTAGTTACACTTTTTCAACATCGAACTCCTCTATCATGACTCTACTAAAAATGTACCCATCACTCAAACAAAATCTTGACTTGACATGCTATGTTTTTTCTATCTTATTTTAAAGCTTAGAGGGTTATACTGATACCAAAGGTCCCAATATATGCAATGATTTTGATGATATGTAGGTATTTGTTGTAGCATGATTTTTTTGGATGCTAGAGGCCATCTAGATCCTATTTGTTGATGTATTTTTGGATTCATATGGATGCACATGTATATATATACTTTTCTTTAAAATTTGAATATTTTGTGTGTTTTTGGTCATCTAATTTTTTGGTCTAGTTTTTTTACCAATTTCATTCCAACTCCGATCAATTCCCAGTGCACAAGGTTTTTTGGTTTGATCACCAGTTCGGTTCGCATAACATTGTTATGGGCAAGTTTCCAAGCCCTAACTCAAGGATGTGGATATAGGATGCTAATGCCAATGACCAATGGAAATCAACCCAAAGAATGGAGGTGAATAACAAGAACGAATGGAAAGTGGTAAGTATTGATTACCATGCACATGTTATATCAATCAGTGCCCCCTATTAGGGCCCCTCCTAAAGCATAAGGCCTTAAAGGAGGTCCCACTACACTAGGGTCAAAGTTTAACCTCCGAGGTGAAGCGTGGGAATAAGGATGCAATCAAGAGAAATCAATCATTCGATTTGCCCCATGATTCAAATTAATATGCCCTTAACATTATATGAAAGCACATGATTGCTAAAATGGTTGGAGTATTTGTTGATAGATGATCCACCTTCCTTAAAGAAGAATGTTAGGAGGGAGAGGGCCTTAACTAAAGCAATAAGTGGACGGCTCTAACATAAAGCTTATCTAAAGACTACAATAGAGTTGCTAGTTGGTTGGTTATTAAATCAGGATATAAATTTTCCACTGTGGGTTATCCACTTTCGATGGGTAACATGACTCGACATCTATAGTGAAGTATTGGCAATCAACCCAAAGAATGGAGGCGAATAATAGGAAAGGATGGAAAGTGGTAAGTATGGATTACCATGGACATGTTATATCAATCAATGCCCCCTATAAGGGCCCCTCCTAAAGCATAAGGCCTTAGAGGAGGTCCCACTACACTAGGGTCAAAGTTTAACCTCTGAGGTGAAGCGTGGGAATAAGGATACAATCAAGAGCAATCAATCCTCTGGTTTGCCCCATGATTCATATTAATATGCCCTTAACATTATATGAAAGCACATGATTGCTAAAATCGTTAAGAGTATTTGTTGATAGATGACCCACCTTCCTTAAAGAAGAATGTTAGAAGGGAGAGGGACTTGACTAAAGCAATAAGTGGAGAGCTCTAACATAAAGCTTATCTAAAGACTACAATAGGGTTGCTAGTTGGTTGGTTATTAAATCAGCATATAAATTTTCTACTATGGGTTATCCACTTTCGATGGGTAACAGGACTCACCATCTATAGTGAAGTAAAAGAAATGGCAATTTGTGAAAGCTTGTGTAAGTTAAAAAAGAGGAACATCACAATTATAAAGATCTAATATTTCTGGTAGTTGGTTGATAATATGACTAGATAATTGATATGTATCGAGAATAATGCTTCCTAGTAGTACATTATTTTGTCGAGTCAAATGCAACACCATCCACCACTGTTATTCAAGGCAACATGAGTCTCTTCTCTAACAAATAAGAGGTTTCCTTCTCCCTAAAACGGTTGACCTTTTAACACCAGATCTGATTTACTTTTCTCACAATTGTTTATACCCAAAAAGTAGTTTTACCCAAATTAGAATCTAAAACTATGAAAATAAATACACTAGTGTTCTCAACTTTTAAATAGTAGATTTGTTGCAAAAAAATAGTTAGGAAATCACCACAAAACAACATAAATTAATCCCAATGAATCCCCCTTAACTTAAAAATATAAATTGCCAGGAAACGTGTGTTCGGTGACAACTCTAGGTATGGGTGCATCAATTTTTGAAACAGGATACATGGGTTTGTCAGGCTATATTATAATTTATATAAATTATATATTTTTATAAGTTATAATATATATGAAATTTGAAATCTTCCAACTTACAAGAAGAAAATAAACCATTTAAAGACTTAAACATGAACATTCACTTTGAAATGTCAAATTTGATATCAAGTGGAAATTAGAAGTATATGTCATGAAAATTTGAATTTACATATTGATGTGAATCATGATAATAGATATTAGAAACATAACCATATGTCCATTGTCATACTACATTCAAAATTTTCCCCAAGGCATTTCCAAACATGATATTTGGGGGTTCAGGTTATAAGTTATAACTCATTACATGTGCTTTTGTTTCATAAAAAAATATATCATTATATATTATATATATATTTCTTGTCGCGGCCACATAAGAACTCGTCATGCACCCACTTTTGGGGTTCATGCACACATTTCCACAGTTCAACGAACCCGTTTAAGCAAGCGAACACAACCCATAGTTATTATATAGCGGGTTATTTAGGGAAGAACTCAGTTCGTGTACCCGCTCTAGCACCAGGTTTGTGGGGCACCCATTTTCAAGGTTTGGCAAGCCCATTAAAGCAAATGAACCCACCCCACAATTATTGAGTACCAAGTTATTATGGGAAGAACCCAGTTCATATGGGTTCTTCTGGGAAGTACCCACTCCAACACCTAGTTCATGGGGACGGGAACCCGGGACGAGTTCGCGAACCCATGCTTTACAACTTAAAATTGAAATCTAGAAAATTTAGGGCCTAGACCCATAGAGAAATTACACATAAAGTATAGAAATATTAGAACCTAGAATTGGCGTTAAGTATTTCAGTGCAAGGAAGAATTTGGCCTCTTGAAAATAGCTGCTCTGGAAGATGAATCAACCTTGGAAAATGTTGGCCTATCCCTGCAAAATTCAGCCCTCCTAGCCACAAAACCTATAAACTAGAATTCTTCGTCTATCCAAGGAAAACTCGACCCTCCAACTTTTGGCCCACCCATTCGAAGTTTCAGCGCTCTCTCGCAATCTCAACTTGCTCAAGATTTTCACCATTCTCCTCCAAGTTTTGACCTCCTTAAGAAATCTCGAACCTCACACAAATTTACCTTTCAAAAATCTGTTGCACCCTTTTCCTCTTTCTCATCGATGACTCAAGCCTCTCACTCATGAGAAAATTGCTTCCACAACAAAGCAATGTGTGTCTTCATCCTCTCCCTTAAGTTCTCTTTATTATTTCAAATTCAGAAAAATCCTTAACCTGCAATATCCAAAGTGATAAATGGTTATGATTAAATCTTAACCCAATTAGATCAATGGTTGAGCTTAGATCTAAGTCACTTAGATAATTAGATTATTTATCCTTAAAAATTTGCTCAATTAGCCAACATTAATCAATTAAATTAATTTGTGTTTTCCAAAGTAAAAACTTTGGAAATAAATCATATTACTTGTTCCACTCAAACAAGCACCTATAGAGGACTTCTCTCTTGCATTCTAGACACTTAGCCTATGCAAAAGACCTTCTAATACTATAATATCAACACTCCTCCTAGAAAGGGAGGGATTCTCCAGCACTCCTAACTTGTCCCTATAGAACACAAACTTCCACTTCACCTAGGGCTTGGTCAGAATGTTTGCCATCTACTTGTGGATATGTTATGTCATCTCAGGGCACCGCTCTAGACCTTGTCTTTGATGAAGGGGTACCTTATGTCTATATGTTTGGACCTATCATGAAACATAGGACTTTTCGAAAGTTTGATGCAGCGTTGATTGTCATAGTGAATCATTGTGAGTCCCATTTCAAGATCAAATAAACTTGTTAGCATTTTGCAAAACCATATGGCCTCACAACTTGCCAGACTCGCAACCATGTACCCGGCCTCTACTAAGCCAAATGCAATTTAATAATGCTTCATGTTGAACCCCAAACTGAGAAAACAATCTAAAATACTCTTCCTATCCATTCCATTCCCACTCCAACCTAAATCTATGTAGCCCTACAATTGCACTCTGCCAACTCTAACACTCCTTTTATATTGGTCTAGCACTATTCGCATCGTCAATTTGCTTGGGGGAAGATGGGTGAAGTGCTCACCTTAAACGTCGAGCACAATAATGAACACCACATACAGTTTACCAAAAGCTTACACCAACAACCCTAACATAACTAACTCCATACTCCATTGTACCTCTCAATTACCTAAGCACATGTTTCGTTGACACCTAATGTATACCCCTAGGGCTCCACCATAAATTGGCTTAGGGTGTTCACAGCAAAACAAATATCTCGCTTAATCGTAACTAGATACATCACGGACCCTATAAGTTGCATGTACAATGTGGGATCCACCAACTCACTCTTCAAAGCATTAAGCTTCCTCAAGTTATTAATCATGGTTGTCAACATAGACCTACCATCCTCCACCCAAATCTCTTAAGGATATCAATCACATACTTGCCCTACTCAAGGAATATCTCTCTTATCTCCTACCACACCTCAAATCCCAAAATGTAGTGCATCACCTCAATGCCTTCATTGTGGACTCCAAAACAAGGTCCTCCTTGCACCTCTATGAGCTTATCAGATATTGTCAAAAAGAAGTCATCAACATAGAGCACCAAGATAAGCGGATCATCGTCACCAAGTACATAGTAAAATTCACTGTTACCAAATCCCTCAAAAAATCCCCAAAAGCGAGTTTTCAATCAGACTAGTTTTTTCATCTAGGCAATTTTTTCAACCAATCTTTTTACATTTTGTCGAGTTTTTGCCAATTTTTTCGATTTTCTCCCTACTTTTATAACTTTTTCAATTTTCGGACCCCTATCGATTTATTCCCAAGTTCAACTTAACATTGGTACAAGTTGGAGACTACCTCACTCTTAGTGAAGCCCATAACAATGGCAATTTATGAAAACTTGTGTATGTTAAAAAAGAGCAACATCACAATTATAAAGATCTTATATTTCTAGTAATTTGTTGATATTATGACTGGGCAATTGATATGTATCAAGAATAATGCTTTCTAGTAGTACATTATTTTGTCTAGTCAAATGCAACATCATCCACCATTGTTATTTGAGGCGAAAGGATTCCCTTCTCTAAGAAACAAGAGGTTTCCATCTCCCACAAACTGTTGAGTGTGTGGCTAGGAGGGCCAAATTTTGCACGTATAGGCCAATCTCTAACAAACAAGAGGTTTCCATCTCCCACAAACTGTTGAGTGTGTGGCTAGGAGGGCCAAATTTTGCAGGTATAGGCCAATATTTGGCAAGGTTGATTCAGCGTCCAGAGAAACCATTTTCAGGAGGCCAAATTCCTCCTCAGAATAAAAATCTTAATGCAAATTCAAGGTTCTAATATTGTTACATTTTCTAAGCAATTTCTCTATGGGCTAAGACCCTAAATTTTCTAAGTTCCAAATTTATGTAAAGGGAGTTCTATTCGGCTGAGTTTTTGTTAGTTTTGTGGTGATTTCCTACTTAATTTTCTGATAAAAATCTACTAGTTAAAAATTGAGAACACTCAGTGTATTGATTTTCATAGTTTCAAATTATAATTTGGGTAAAAACTATTTTATGGGTATAAATAATTGTAAGAATAATAAATCAGATATGTTCAACAGTTTGAAGGAGAAGGAAACCTCTTGTTTGTTAGAGAAGGGACTACCATTGCCTCGAATAAAAATGGTGGATGATGTTGCATTTGACTAGACAAAATAATGTACTACTAGAAATCATTATTCTTGATACATATCAATTGCCTAATCATAGTATCAATCGACTACTATAAATATTAGATCTTTAATATTATGATGTTCCTCTCTTTTAACATACACAAGCTTTCATAAACTGTCATCGCTTTTACTTCACTGCTGATGGTGAGTCTTGTTACCCACCAAAAGTGGGTAACCCATAGGAGAAAAATATCAGTATAAAAGGCCATCTAAGGGCCCAATGGATACCACCAAAATAAATTTTGAAGCATTAACACTCGAGCACAAATAGAGACAAAAAAGCCCTTAAACAATCGCCATTGGAATTCTTCTCTCATGTTGAATGTAGGACACCAAACTTGGTCATAGTAACCTAAACCATCCCCATATTAAAAGAGAAATGAAGACTCGAAAAAGAAAACAATTCTAACCCTTTTGAGGACAACACAACAATTACATAATTCTAAATATGTTATTGTTGTGATTCCCAAATAATCCTCAAAATAATGTATTGACTATGGTGCACAAATATGACAATAGAAGAAAATACAGTGTGATACTCATCTAGCAATAACATAGTTTTAAAACAAAATAGATATGGCATAGCTAGAGTATGGCATTTATATATAATAATAATAAAATATTAAAAAAAAAGCTTTCCATATACCAAAAATGTTCATCAATTGCAATTCAATGGCTAATACGAGGTGTCATCGTATTAATGAACCAATCTCACACCCCAATGGGCATAGAACCCTAGATTATAGGTCAATCAAGTTTCATTGATTTAATTTATAGTGTATATATACTAAAAGGTACAAGTAAAAGTATAAATACAAAGTCAAATTTGACTTCATCAAATTATTTGAAGAGTCAATGCGCGGTTAGATCATTGAAAAATCCTTCCTATATGCTCAAGCAACATTCCCATCCTCTCATTCTACTAGCCTCAATGTCCCAAGCTACAAGGCCACCACCTCTTTACAGAGGCAACTTCAAGTTGAGTTCTATCCCTACAGGGATGAGTTAAATGACATATGATTGAAACCCCTTCTCATACCCATCACTACACTAAACAAGTTATTGATATCAAAGTTTCCTACCATTGGTTCACCTTTCAACCATCTTATGATAAATTGGGAGTCTTCGTAGCCCTGTAGTAAATACATTCCATCTTCACTCTCTTCCTAATGCCTTCTTACAAGATGTCATGTTGGCATATTCAACTTTGGTTACAGTTGAACCCATCAACTACATGTCGATTAAGTTCCCTTTTACATAAAAATACGACATTATAACTAATACATCCAAACTTAGGTTATAGTACCGCCCCCCCCCCGGTGATTAAGATCACCTTTTTTACCAAAAACTTGTAATCTACAACATTCTCTAGAGACTTTTTGTTGCAAGAGACATCCCAAATTTTTGAAGATACTTTGATTCGATTTTGGCTCCACTAGTCCTGTCCATTTTAATAATGGAAAAATACCATCTTCTCCCACTATTCAACCCCTAGGTAATCCAACTCTTGCTCAAGTTCTTAATCTGACCTTCCACGTCTAAAGGTTTGCGGTATTTGCCTCTCACAACTTCTACCACAAGGTTGCAAACGTAGTTTTAAAAATTGGCCCAAACTGAATCGAAACATATCAAACCGACTGGTTGGACAAGGCATGGTATTGAATCGGCCCACTGATCGAATCAAAGGGCCAATTTGTGCATGTTATGTACCAAATCGGCCTTAACCAATTGGTTCTAACGCTAACTGACCAATTATATCTCACACATGTGAACGCAGTCTAGGACATATGGCGGCGATTGTTGAGGTGGTTTTGGAGAAAATGGAGGGTTGTTTCCCTCCTAAAACAACCCCTCTTGGCTGTAAAACCAACCCTCCCTCTCCTAATCCTAAGCAAAAAATCTAGCTCAACCCTAACAATGTTGGCAATTAATAGTAATGTTAAATTCCGACACAAAGATCGAGGAAAAGTCAACGATATGTATAGATAAGAAAACTTTGCATATGTTGTCTCTAAGAGTTTGGAATCTTAAAAATAAATTGTATTGTATTCTTTCAAAACTAGTTCATTGATTTTGGTCTGATCTAATTACGATTCAAAATTTTATTTTACAGGCAGTTGCTTTAAACATCGTTTCCGATTTTTAACACTATGGATACAATCAACATCACTCTCAAAAGACTTTTAATAGCAAGCGACATACCAAATTTTTAATGATCTTTCAATTCCTAGTGTCCTATGGATTTCAATTGAATTAATCTTATCAATTTCAATAGCAACAACCCCCTTCTTGTCCCTCTATTGGATACATAGGTAATGTTAGAATTTCTAAATTCAGATGATAATTCCTTTGGAGATGATGGACATCCACTAAAATCAATTATTTAGTGGAGTTTGTTGTAGAAGGGAAGTATTCACTTGTTCTTACTTTTGGTGTGAATCAATTATTGAGTGGAGTTTGTTGTAGAAGGTAAGTATTCCCTTGTTCTTACTTTTGGTGCGAATCAATTACTGAGTGGAGTTTGAATCAATTACTGAGTGGAGTTTGTTGTAGAGGGGAAGTATTCCCTTGTTGTGTAAATTTCTGGAGTTTATCATTTGTTAAGCCAATAGAAAACTCACATGGCTTGTAGATTTTCCCCGAAGTTATGGTTTCATGAGTATATTTTGGATTCTATGCATTGAATGTGTTCGTCTTCTAATTTATTTATTTCCGTTGTGCATGCTATGTTAGAAAACTCAGTGTATTTGTAATTTAAGTTTCCAGAATAGGTGTTGTTTGTATTTTGGCTTTACACTCGGAAAATTATGAATCGGTTACAGGCTTTGAAGGAAATCTAACATGGTATTAGAGTGTAGCCTCTAATTGAAGACCAAACATAGTTTTTATCTTCAGGAACACAATCTGCAATTCAGCGGGAGTGAATTCACCAAGTCGATTTGGCCGTTAGGGTTTCTAGGTAGTGTGTTATCAAAATATGGTGTATCAAGGTCACGGATTTGAGCACCGATTGGATGGTGCATCCAACTTTTGTTCATGGCGAGAGAGCATAGTCGTGGTGCTAGAGGAGAAAGGAGTGGGATTTTGTTGATAATGTCCCCATTGCACCCAACTTCCCTCAACAATTGGCTCAACATAACAAGAAGGATGCCAAGGCACGAAAAATCATCTTGGAGGGAGCCAAACACCACATTATTCCTCACTTGACCAAGAACAAGACAGCGAAAGCCATGTGGACTGCCATGAATGGCCTCTATCAGGGTTTGAGCTAGGCCACGAAACTAGTGTTGAAGGATAAACTGCGGAATGTTAAAATGTCCAAGTCTAATTCAGTTGTGTCCTAGCTCACCAAGTTTACCCAAGTAAGGGAAGAGTTGGCTGGTGTAGGCGAGACTGTTCTAGATAGGGATTTGGTAAATTTTTCTTTGTTGGGTTTCACCAAATCTTGGCAAGACTTCATGGATGAAGAAAACTGGTTGTGAACTCAGAAAATTAAATTTGCAATTTCAACACAATTCACCACAAGAATCTTTAAGACATTTAGCTGAAAACAATAAATGCTCAATCACAACCAAGGATAAAATTAATTTTGGTCAAAGACCAGGGAAACACTCACAAGGGGAAAACCCAGAGAAAATGATTTTGTTGCTTCTTGGAGTAATTACAAAGCAGAATTTAATGAGAAAACCACAACAATTCAATGCACTGCAGAACCTGATTGTATAATAAGTCGTATTCCTTGTTTTATGTGCTTGAACCGCACAACTGACGTCATACACCAATCAGATCTTCCTCCTCGAAAATCCTACGAGTTTCCTCAATTTCTACATTGCAACCAATGTTGTTGACATCATTGTCCATATGGTTGATATCACAATTTGTAAGATTGTACTTGCTCACGTCACCATTGTACGATTGCCTCAATTTGTTGAATTTGTAACTATGGTTGGTCTTGATAATTTATATTTGGTCACTTGATGTAATTGTACTTGTTATTGTAAAGCATATTTTAAATGCTAAAGTCAAAAGAAAATTTATTGTTAGTCAAAATGTAATATTTGGCTCCAAAAGTTGTCAAGTTGCCCTCCCTCCAAGTCAAGTCGGCCCTGGTAAAAGACACCCTTTTGACAAAGACAGATCACTATATAAAGGCAGTTTGATCTCCTCTGCCTATAGGCAATTGACATCTCTCAAACAAGACATCTTCTGGGAAGGCAAGTGAAGGACAAGAAGAACGAATAGGATGAAGAATAAGATGAATTTACTCTCTCTTTCTCACTCTTGCAACTTGCATTTGTTGATAGTCTCTCTTCTTTCTAGTTCGCAGTTTTTCTAGGCATTCTATTGCAGGGTACCAATGTTATGAGCAACTGCAAGGGCCGAAATTTAGGGGGCAACTGACAACTGCAGGAGGGCCGAAATGTTTTTGTTAGATCAAGCAAAGCAAGTTTCTAGATCAAAATGGGCAGCTTCACTTCGAGGGGAAGACCAAGTTTGGCAATAGGTCTAGGTGTGTCTCTTGTTGAACAGAAGAATTTCTCTATCGAAAAGGTGGTTTGGTTTTTCCCCTTTGTGGGTTTTCCGAGGGCAAATCTTGTCTTCTCTTGTGCATAATGATCTCTATTGTTCTACTATTCTTGTATGATTGAATTTCCGAAGTATAATTGTTGAATGATAGATTGGAATAATTTCAAAGAAGATCTACATCAAAAGTAATTATTAGTATTTCAGAAATATTGTGCTAGTCTACATTACACTTAAAAAATCAACATGGGATCAAAGCTTTGGTGAAGGAAGAAACGTCAAGATCGCCTTTGAAGAAACCCTATATTGATATCTTCATTGTTGAAGTCTTTTTTGATTCACCTCCACGGTTTCCTCTATGAAATCTAAGAATAAGTCGAAAGAAGCCTCAATCTTCAGAGCTTGGAAACTTAGAATTGATATTATTCTTGCAAAGAACAAGGTCTTGGATATTATGACAGGGACAGTTGTGGAACCAGCAAACGCTGCAAGAAAGGAGAAGTTTAAGGAAGATGATCTAATTGCCATTAACATTATTGTGGACTCCATTAGAGGTCATCTAATCCCTTCTATTGCAAAATTGGATACTTCTAAGATGTATGGTGCCCTAGCAAATCTATTCACTATCAAGAATGTGGGTCAAGTTATGAGCTTGAAGAATGAACTCTGTGACGTAACGATGACAAGTGACGACATCATAGCTTCATATTTTGTAGGGATTTCTCAAATAAAGGACCAAATCTCAGCAATTGGAGAAATTATTCCTGATAGTGCACTTGTGACTACAGCACTCAATGGTCCACCTAGACTATGGGATGCATTTGCAACAAGTATAAGCAACGGGAACGAAACTCCCTCATTTGAAGAATTGTGGGCCTCTTGTGCTCAAGCATTTGCAGCTCACTTCAACAAAAGAAGGGGAAAGAAGAAGGGTGGTTTTCAAGGCAAAGGATCAGGAAAAAGAAGGACGTGTCAAGAATTCAATGTTATGGTTGTCAGAAATAGGGACATTTCAAGAAGGATTGTCCTGAATTTGCTAACAACAAAACGAGAAGGAAAACAACATGCTTTCGTAATTGATGTTTAAGATGAACACCGAAAGGTGACAAAAGATTTCTTTTACTTTTCTACTCTAACAGGTTCTATTGTAGATGATGATGACATGTGGTTGGTAGATAGTGGTGCATCAAGACATAACCTGAAATCATGCAAATCTTACCAACATGTTGGAAAAGAAGTTGTCTCAAAGGGTAGAGCTTGTTGACAATCACAGCTATGCAGTCAAAGGAGTTGGAAAAACATTCAGTGAGCTGGAATTTGGTAACAATGTGCATCTCAACAATGTTCAATATGTACCAAGTTTGAAAAGCAATATTGTCTCTATTTCATGTTTAGAAGATAAAGGAAATAGAGTAGCTTTTGTGGATGCAACTAAGATCCTATTATTTTATGTTGATGACTTATTTCTCACAGATGCTAAGCCTCTTATAATTCAATGTAAGAAGTCGTTGGCTTTTGAATTGGATATGAAGAATCTTGGGTTGATGCATTATTGCTTGGCACTGGAAGTACGGCAAAAAGCGGGCTAAGTCTTCCTTGGTCAAGGAAAGTATGTTATTAAGATCCTTTAGAACCTTGGCATGATGGATTGTAAATCCATGGCTACTCCCATGGTCATCAACTTGAAGAAGTTAAGAGGATTTGAATCCAGTTTGGTAGATCAATCGATGTACCAGCAATTTGATTGGTTGATTGACATATTTGGTAAATGCCAGGTCAAAAATCTGCTTTGTTGTAAATACCTTGAGCTAGTTCCAGGTTGAACTGAGGCATTTGCATTGGATTGCAGCAAAGCACATTCTCAGATATCTACTTAGTACTAAGAAATATGGTTTGAGATATGTTGCAAACAAGGATGTACAGCTTCAGGGATATACAAACGTTGACTAGGCAATAAGTGTTGATGACAGGAAGAGCACTTCAAGGCAAAGCCTTAGTTTGTGCTCCACTATGATATTTGGGATGTGCTAGAAGCAGAGATCTGTCACACTCAGCTCTGCAAAAGCAAAATATATTGCAGCAAATGAAGCATGTACAGAAGCAATATGTCTTCGAAAGTTGTTTGAAGGATTGTTCGACCAAGAGTTGGAACCGACGGTGATATACTGTGACAATCAAAATTATATGAAGATTTCAAAGAACCTCGTTTTCCATGACAAGTCGAAGCATATTGAGATCAAGTACCACTACATCTGTGACTTGGTGCAGAGGAGAGCAATAAGGCTCGAGTACTCCACCGATGAGTAGACAACTAATCTTCTGACAAAGTCGTTGCCAAGGAGAAGTTCATGTACTTCAGAGACAAGCTGGGGCTTGTTAAGATTACCCCTCGTTGAGAGGGAGCGCTGATATGACACTAGCATGGATGGAAATTCTCCCAAAAGGGAGAATGGTCGTCGAGGCCCAACATACTCCCCAGGAAGGCTTGAGTAAGTGCCTCTCGATGAGGAGACCTAATCACTCCCCTAATTAGGGTTGAGTGACTTATGTTGGCATCAAGACCCAATCACTCCCCAAGAGAGGGTTCAGTGAGGTCTTTCAACATCAGGGCCCAAAGTGCTCAAGAGGAGTGAGGAAGTGCTCCCCAAGAGGGGTAAGCGAGTACTCATCGGAAGGGTTGAGCAAGTACTCACTAGGTTGGTTGGGTGAGTGCCTACTAGCACTCGCCACGAGGGTTAAGTTTCAGTTTTTAGGACCAGTCACTCTAAAGGAGCGAGTCCTAGTATGTTGATGATGATCCATGGGTTTCGTACCACCCCAGTTTGGCTACTTGAAGATGCTGATGGTAGATGGTGTTAATCATGATGATCATGATTTCATATAACCAAATTCTTAGAGAAATTTATAGACTTGAGAGCACCTATGACAGTGATTATGAATATCTCCATAGCTAAGAGGGAGTGTTGAATTTGTAACTATGGTCAGTCTTCATAATGTATATTTGGTCACTTAATAACTTATATTTATTATTGTAAAGCATATTTTAAATCCAAGAGTCAAAAGAAAAATTATTTTGAGTTAAAGAATCATTATGACTTCTTAAAGACAAAAAAAATTGAATTTTTGAATTGTAATTTTTGGCTCCAAAAGTTGTCATGTTGGCCTCCCTCCAACTCAAGTCAGCCCCAACAAAAGACCCACCCTTTCGGCCAAGACAGATCACTATATAAAGGCAGTTGGAACTTCTCCACTTAGGCAACTCACATCTTTTACACAATGCGTCTTCTCGGAAGGCAAGAGAAGGACAAGAAGGATTAGTAGGACAAAGAAGACGAATTGGCTCTTTCTTTCTATATCTTGCAACTCACACATATGGATAGTCACTCTTCTTTTTGGTTCGCAGTTTTTTTGGGTGTTCTATTGCAGGAGGCTGAAATTTTGGGCAACTGCAAGGGCCAAAATTCTAGGGCAACTAGTGTTGAAATGTGTAACTAGGTTCAGTCTTCACAATGTCTATTGTAATCATGATTTTATGTATTTGATGAAAAGGGAAAAATAATTTATTATTTTCATTCTTGATGCATGGGTTTCATACTCAACGTAAATTTATTTGTAGGTCAAGCACCCATTGAGTGCTTCTAGCTTTGTCATACAATTATGAAGTCAAAAGAGTCATTGTCATACATGTAAGACCCCTTTGGGCATGTTGTATCTTGTAAGGAAAACTTTTGTAGAGTCCAAAATGTCATAAAGACCCCCAAGACCTTGTCAAGCAAGTCGGCCTACGTGAAAGATCAAGTTGGCCTCTTGGAAGCAATTCGTACCCCTGGAAAGCCTATATATAAGAAGGAACTCGGCCTCATTTGGATACAACAAGAAGCAAGTTCGATTTCCAGAAGAAAGAAGCAGCGAGACCAAAAGAAAAGGGCAAAAATCAAGGATAAGAAGAAAAGAAGCAAGATCGAAGTTTTGGACCTCTCTCTCTCTCTTGTGTTAGGGTTTCTAAAGTTGTTGGACAAGTCGAACTTGCTCGAAGTTGTTGGGCAAGTCGAAGTTGCTGCAAGTTGTTGGGCAAGTCAAAGTTGCTAAAAGTTGTTGGGCAAGTCGAAGTCGCTAGAAAAGTCGTTGGGGTCGAAGTTGTTGGAGAACTTGTCGGGGTCGAAGTTATTGTTGGAAGGTCAAAGTTTGTTATTGTAAGTTGTGTAAGGAAAGCTCATAAAGAAGGAAGGTTGACTTAGTCTTGGAGGGGTCTTTGTCATGAGTCTTAGGTCTTGGAATTCGTCATTTGAAGATTCTATAAGAAGAGAAGAATTTTTGCGGGTTTTCCTATCAAGAGGAGAGTGTTTGGCCTTGGATAGCAACCTACATTTTATGTCCTCTTGTCTCTTTGATCTTCATTGTTTGGTACCTGTTTGATGATAGAAAACACAATAATAATTATGTTAAAGAAAAAGCGAATCAAGTTAAGCAAAAAGACATCACAAGCAGTTATCAAAGTAAGAGAAATCACCTAATTGAGCAGCCCCTAGATTTCTCAACATGGTTTAAGAGCTAAGATGGCAAGTCAAGAAGACACAGCTTGAAGATCACATCATTGAAGAAGGATACATAAGGGTCGAGCACAAGGAAATCATTAAAGAGGACTAAGAAGCACCAAGGAGTAATCATCTCAAAAGATCACATTATCACAAGGAGAAGAAGACCTTAAGGACCCTACCTCCACTCACAAAAAGCACTACACATTTGAAGCATCTTGAAGTCTCCATATCCTACATTTCTACATCCCAAGGAAGCAAGAAGACGCATTTCCATCAGCATCAAAGGAATTAAGGTGATCTCCCTCTCTTTGAAGAAAGGACCGCATCTCAAGCATATTTGAAGAAAGACATCTCTAAGAGAAGAAGTATTGTCATCTTCAAGGAAGCAAACATCATCAATCATCATCAAAATCAAGAAGGCATCAAGTTGAAGATATCTCCATCAAAGGAGCATCTACACTTGACAAGTAAGTATCTTTATATCTATGTCTGAATCTACTATCAAAATGACTTCATTCTACAAGAAAAGCAATAAACTAGTTGGATCATCAAATTTCCTTGCATGGAAGAAGAGGATAGATTTGAACAGGAAATTATTGAATATGTAAAGGGTTCAATCTCCAAATCATCACAAGAGCAATCTCAAGCACTATCGAAGTACATGAAAGGAGAAATAAGGGCTCAAAGAATCCTCATAGAATCAATCAAGGATTCCCTCATCCCTTATGTAGCAAAGTTAGAAAAACCGAAAGATAGCTATGATAAATTGGTAGGACGGTTTTCCATAAGCACTAGAGGATAAGTTATATCATTGAAAATTGAATTATACAAAATGAAGTTATCTAAGGATGAAGGGATAGCATCATGCCTTGTGAGGGTGTCACAAATAAGAGGTCAACTTCAAGAATTAGGAGAAATAATGTCCGATAAAGAAATAACTACATGGTGCTCAATGCACTACCTTATGAATGGGGCAACGTTGTATCTAGTATCTATGGGAAGAAGGAAGCCACTTCATTTTGTGAAGTTTGGTCATTACGTAAGATTGAAAAAACTATGTTGAAGGCAAAGAGTGACGTTGGATCAAATGAACAAGTTCAAGCATATGCTACCATGGTCAAGAGAAAAGAAAAGTTTGGAAATTATGACACTCAGAAAAAGAAGAAGATCGATATGTCAAAATTACGATGTTATGAGTGTAATGAATATGGGCACTTTAAGAGTAATTGTCCCAAACTTAAGAAGGGCAACAAAAACAGAAAGGAAAGAAATGAAGCCCATGCTACCAAAGAAGCGGAAGAATCAGAAAAGAAGAAATTGAAGGAGGAAGTGAAAGATCTCTACCATGACTAAGATAATCTCCTTCACTTAATTCTTTTCAATTATAGAAATAATAGAAAGCATCACAAGTATGATAGCATGCATTATAACAAGATAGAGATGACATCATCATAGAAGCATGGAATGATAGCTGGAGTAGAAAGTTTACATGGTTGTAGTCGTCATCTCAATAAAAAGAAAGTAATGCATGGCATCTCCGTTGAAAGTATATAAGGGCAATTGATGTAGCAATCTATATGGTTGGAAAAAGTCACCTATTAAGATAAAAGATAAAGAGATCATCATAAATCATCATCATTAGAAAGCAACATTTGCAAAATGAAGATCATTCAAATCCTCCATTAGAATCTTTGTTAGAAGATTCACCTCTACTTAAGAAGAAGTGTCTCGCAGATGGTCTACATTCCACTTTATGTGGGATATACAAGTTAAAAGGATGATGGTATGATGACAAATATGTGCAGCATAACAAGCTGGTTGAAATAATTTCATCTTCAAACAACGAAAGGATGTTGTCCGAAGGAAGCCCAAATGACCACATGAAGGAAGAGGTATGTCTATGTTTGATAGATAAAGTCATGTCATCATATGGTTGCAAATAAAATGGGTAGAATGCTCTACTTCGTGAGCATGATAAAAGAAGAAACTCTTCCCTTACAAAGATGCATGAAGGCATGTAGACAAGGTGCCTTGAACTTTTCTACATAATGATAAGATGAAATCAACGTAATATGACCTCATATGGAATATGAGGTGGTTGACAATCATGGTTTGTTAAATTTGGCAACTAGGGCCAAACTCCACCTTGGACAGCTCATATGATGGAGCTGATACTTTTATTGGATTCCTCTTTTCGAGAGGTGTAGGATTGATTTAAAGATCATCTCATTCTGACAAGTATAAATGGAGTTTATGAATTTATTTCTTCTATGGACAAATTGTCAAGGTCAGCGAGCAATATAATGTAGGCTCAAGAAGCCCAAAAGTCATGTCTCTTCACCCTCAACGTTGCATATAAATAGAAGCAACATCTACCTCATTTTGACATTCATTATCTCACACATATCTCTCTCTCCTCATCTGATTGGGTCATACAAATTTCAAGGCAGCCTTCTTCTCTTCCACATGTGCGAAGGGTTGACTATGTTTTCTGTTTTCCTACGTTGACCAAGTTGCAGCAAGATTGACCAGCATTGATCGAGCAGCATTTGACCTTATTTGACCGTGTTTTTCTTAGGAGAATTTTAGTTGGGCAAGCCACATTCTTTGCACCGATTTCGAGGATTTCTGGGAAGGTTGACCAGCGTTGACTACAAGTCCTATCACAATAGGTTTAACAATGTGTTGACAAAGTTTGACCAATTTCTTTAGGACTGTTTTGGGCTTATTTGGATTGTCCTTGGAGGCCAAATTGACTGGGTTTGACCGAGCTCATGTGGACAAGTAATTATGTTGATTTGACCAGCGTTGACTTTTTCGTTAGGGCATCGTGTTGACTGCAGTTTGACTAGACAGATTTGACTGTGTTTAGGCAAGTAAAATTTGCATATTTTACTCTCTCTCTGCGCTGAACTTTTGAAGAATAATACAAAGATTTGATCAAAGGGTTTTCCCCACAATGGGGTTTTTCCCTGGCATCCACCAAATATTGTGTCCTCTTGTCTTGGCTTGTCTTCTGCTTATTGTTTATCTTCTATGTGTGTTTACTATCAATGTTAATGTGATTGTTAATCTGGAAATTGATATTGGGCTAATAAGAAAAATTGAAGTAAATTGCTCTAATGCATAGAACATACCATTGTTATCTAAAATTAACATCGTATCAGAGGTGAGGTGAAGACAAAGCCCAAGCAAGAGTGAAAAGAAATATCACTAAAATTTGTTGGACAAGGACAAGATTCAATGGCCTCCTCATCTTACTTCAAATCTGATGACAATCTCAATGACAAGTTTGATTATCACGCATGCAAGATGTCTCTTGACTTGACTTTGCAAGAGCATGATGTGATGGACTATGTGCAGGGAAAGATTGTTAAACCTCCTTCAAATGCATTGGTTGCCGCTGAAACAAAATACAAGAAAGGTGAAGTCAAATCTAAGAAGATCATCAAGGATTATATTAATAAGAATTTGGTTGCATACATCTCTGATTTGAACACATCTAACGAGATGTATGACAAGTTGGTTGGCATGTTCAAAATTAGCAATGCAAACCATATCCTCTTTCTCAAAAACAAGTTGAAGGACATTAAGAAGGGAAGAGGCCAATCCTACTTCATGAGGATTACCGAGATAAAAAATGATCTTCCAATTGGAGAAGTTATCGTTGATAGGGAGCTCACTCTCATTGTCCTTGGAGGTCTCCCTCGTGAATGGCATGTGTTCAACACTATTATCTTCAACAATGACAGGATTCCAGGTTTTGATGAATTGTTGACTAGATGTACTCAAGAAGAGACAAGGATGATGGAGAGAGACATGCCTTCAAATAGGAATGATCCTACCGCATTCTCCGCTAATGCTAAAAAGAAGAACAATGCAGGTTCAAAGAAGCAATGTCGAAAGACCGGGATTCAAAGATGGAAGAAAGGGTAGATGCTTCATTTGTAACAAGTTTGGCCACTATGCTAAGGAGTGTCCTAATAAAAGGGATACACCTCGGGATGATGACAACAACAACCGCAACAATTTCAGGGGCAACAACAATCACAGGAACGGCAGATTCAACAACAAAGGAAAAAGGAATGCTCCTGCTACTCAACATGAATATGGTCGACCTCCCAAAAGATCAAGAAACTATTGGTACAATGAATCTAATGTTGTATACAACAAGCAAAAAGAATTTTATCTTATATCTGCCCTCTCCACTGCCTCTCCTCCGGATACCTTGGGAAATTGGTTCATTGATAGTGGTTTCTCAAGGCACTTCACTGAGTATAAGGAAGCTCTTTTAAATCTGATAGAAAAGGAAACAAATTTGTAAATCATTCTTGGAGACAATGCCACCTATCCTGTGAAAGGGGTTGGGAATGTTACTCTTCAATTAAATCAAGGTAGCACCATTCATCTACAAGTACTATATGTACCTGATTTAAAGAAGAACCTAGTATCCATCTTGGCAATGGAGGAGAAAGGATTCAAGGTGGCATTCAGTGATGGAAAGATACATGTTTGGAAAAGAAATTCAAAGAAGCATTTACTCTTGGATTCGAGGTTGATAGCATATACCAAGTTGGACGAAGTCCATTGGGAGCTATGTCTTGCGACACATCTCTTCAATCCGAATTATGGCACCGAAGGTTTGCTCATCTACATTACAAAGCCCTACCCGATGCAAGGAAGATGGTGACAGGTATGCCCAAATTTAAAGTACAACATGAAGGTGTTTGTCAAGGATGTGCCGAAGGAAAACATACAAGGGGACCATTCCCCTCAAGTGATAGTAAGACTACCGACATTTTGCAATTGGTTCATTCTGATCTATTTGGTATGTTGCTCGTGACATCTTTGGGAGGATACTTATATTATGCTATCTTTGTGGATGACTTCTCTGGAAAAACTTAGATTTATTTCTTGAAGAAGAAGGACGAAGTGTTCATATGGTTCCATTCTTTCAAAGCCTTGGTCGAAAATCAAACAAGGAAGAAGATCAAAATATTGACGACCGCTAATGGAACCGAATATGAATCAAATGAGTTCAATGATTATTGTAGAGAAGTTGGCATTAAGAGGGAGACTACTACCGCATATACTCGTGAGCAAAATGGTGTTGCTAAAAGGAAGAATCATTCTATTATACAAGCCACTTGTGCCATGCTTCACGATCAAAGCCTTCTGAAGTTCCTATGGGCAGAAGATGCCAACACTACTGTGTATGTTCAAAATAGAAGCCCTCATCAAGCCTTGGACTCCAAAATTCCCAAATAAGTTTTCACTGGTAAGAAACTTGATGTTTATCACTTTAGAATTTTTGGTAGTCCTGTATATTTTCATGTGCCGTAAAAAAAGAGAAGCAAATTGGATGCATCTGGGAAGAAAGGAACATTTGTGGGCTACAGTGAAACTTCTAAGGCATATAGAATCTGTGTCTGGTCAAAGAGAAGTGGAGATAAGTCATGATGTCACCTTCGATGAAGATGTTGTACTTGGGAAGATTAGGAACCTTCCCATTCCAAGGAAGGACAAAGAAGCAAATACGGGGAAACAGAGATAACCGCAATATGAGATGATGTCCGATGTTGAATGGCCAACAGATCCCATTGACCCACCTCCTTACTAGCCCTCCTAAAAAAGGAGACCCTCATGGCTTAGGGAAACTCTATAAGATGCCGAAAGACATATTGCACCAAGAGGAACTTTTTGTGAACGTAAGAAGCCGAATAGGTACCAAGGGTACTTAGCTTTCATGAGCACCATTGTTCAAATTGAGACTTGCACATTCGAAGAAGCTGTGAAGCACCAAGTTTGGAAGGATGCTATGAATGAAGAGTATGAGTCAATTATGAAGAATGATGTCTGGGATGTGGTCCCTAGACCAAAGGACAAATTTCTTGTCACCTCTAAATGGCTCTACAAGATGGAAGTGTTGAAAAGTTCAAGCCCAGGTTTGTTGCTCGAGGCTTCTCTCAAAAGGAAGGTGTGGACTATGATGAGATATTTGCACCATTTGCCCAATATACCACCATCCGTTCGATAATTGCCCTGGTTGCCTCACAAGGGTGGAATTTTACATCAAATGGATGTCAAGATCGCCTTCTTGCATGGTTCACTTAAGGAGGAAGTCTATGTAGAACAACCCGAAGGGTTCGAAGCCCAAGATCGAAAGACACATGTATACAGAGGTTGAAGAAATCCCTCTCTGGATTAAAGCAAGCTCCCCGGGCTTCGCATGAGAGGATCGACGATTATCTGATAAAGTTGGGATCTACAAGAAGTGAAGTTGATCTGAACCTTTACTTTAAGATTGGCAATGATATACCTCTCATCTTGGTACTTTAGGTTGACGATCTCTTTCTGACAGATGTAGACCCTCTTATTCATCAATGCAAGATGGAGTTGGCTTCCGAATTCGAGATGAAGGACCTAGCATTGATGCATTATTTCCTAGGGTTGGAGATCTGTGAAAAGCCAAGTGAGATTTTCCTTTCTCAAGGAAAATACATTGTTGAACTACTTGAAATATTTGGGATGGTGGATTATAAGTCTGTAACTACTCCAATGGAACTTAACTTCAAGAAGTTATGCGGAAGTGTTGCTAGGCCCGATTTGGGAAATCCTTCTGAGTCTCATCAACTCGTGGGATGCCTGATGTTCTTAGTGAACTCTAGCCCGGAGATATGCTTTGCAGTGAATACATTGAGTCAATTTATGGTTGAGCCTCATCACATACATTGGATTCCTGCCAAGAATCTTTTGAGATAACTTCGAGGCACAATCACCTATGGACTGAGATACACTGCCAGGAATATGAGGCTCCATTGTTATTTTGATGTTCACTGGGCTAGCAGTGTGGTGGATCATAAGAGCACATCTGGATGTTGTTTTTCACTCGATTCTGCCTCGATATCCTGGATGAGCAGGAAGCAGAAATCAGTTGCTTTGAGCACCACCGAGGCCGAATATATTGTTGCTAATATGGCCTCCTACGAAGTTGTTTGGTTGAGAAAGCTCTTTAGCTATTTGGGCATGTGTTGGATACCATCATGATCTACTGCAACAACCAAAGTGGGATTCGTCTTTCTGAGAATCCTGTGTTTCATGACCGCTCCAAGCATATTAATATTAGGTACCACTTTATCCAGGATATGGTACAACGGGGAGCAATAAGGCTCCGTCACATTGGGACTGATGAACAGGGCATAGATATTCTTATGAAGCCCCTAGGAAAGGTCAAATTCTTCACCTTCCGTGAACAACATGGAGTCGTGGAGGGACCCTCTTATGAGGGTCCGGTTTGAGTTAGATATCGAGCTCTGGAGCTCTAGGGGGGCTTGGGGTACTTCTTGGAGCGATGAGCGACCATGGGGTGAATGGTTCACCTTCCCCTAGTGGTGCGTTGTGTACAAGGTGAGTGGTTCACCTTCCCCTATCATACCCCATGATGGTTGATATATGCATAGGATGAGTGGTTCACCTTCTCCTATGGCATATGAGCAGGATGAGTGGTTCACCTACTCCTGCCGATACATCCTACCCATGCAGTCTGGGACTCATGGGAAGTACCTCTCATTTGGCCAATGAGTAGGGAGATGGGGATAGGGACCATAGTACTACCGATGGATGCATCATTTACTACCGTATTCCCTATGCTAGGATGTTTGATATTGATATGGGATCAATGGAGACCGAATTCGGGTAAGTGGAAAGCGGTATAATACACTCTCAATCATTCTTTTTCATTATTTCTTCATGGTTCAGAAGAGCAAATCAGAGCAAGGATGACAATCTTGAGGAAAGAACAATGTAAAGAAGATCCTGAGGAAAGCAATGTGTGAAGAAAGAAAGGAGAGTTTCTAAAAGATGCAACTATTGATAAGATAAGTGATAAACATCTAATAATGAGAACGATTAACTATGACATCTCCATGAAGAAGGTATGAAGACCTTGATAAGTATGTAGGAAAAAGAGAAACATGGTAATCAATGCCTTGGAGATGGATTCATACAGGTGCAAGACGTTGATGTTGCAAGAAGTTGATGTCATGACAAAAGGCCACTCAAACTTTTGATTTTTGAAAACATTTGGATGGGTTGTTACAGGGATACCGAAAGAAGGTTGTAGAAGTCACCTACAACTAGTACTAATGCGATTGGATGGAAGATCCTGAAAGAAACATGACTTGGAAGAGGTATTTGTAGGAGAAAAATCCAGAGGTTAACTAGAAGATCACTTTCGGATGAAGAAAATGATGACATGACTATTGCTTCAACGCTATGGTTTGTTGAAGGGAAGGTGATGGAGAAAATGGTTGATGCCCTATGATAAAGTAATGATGAAGAGGATGAAGTTCATGACGTGATGCAGAAAGAGGAGCCCTACAAGCCACTGATAGTACCATGATCTCCACCAAAGAAAAAATATTTGTTGTTGGTAACAAGTCCCTAGGTAAGAGGGAGCTTCGGTATATTTTTTTTACAAGAATGATTAGATCCTCCCTAGTTAAGAGGGAATGACGAATATCGCTCTCTACTTCATGTGTCATGCACTAGACCAAGACTAACAGCTGTAAGACTTAGTGAAGGCCATGAGGGAGAGATGGACACATCATTCTTGTCTTCATGTTATGAAGAAAGAATGGAGGATTGTGTAAGCATCTCGTTCCCGATACTCTTTGAGGATGTGGTAGGGCATCCAATAGACAAGAGTAATCGAAAAGGAAATTCCTTGAGGATGTGTTATTCCAAGACAAGAATTGTTCTCAAAGGACATACCTTGTGAACATCCAGATGGGGTATGTGCCTTAAGAGATAATGATGATGGTGATTTTCAATCATTGTCTCGCCAGCATTGTGCATTGATCTTGTGGAAAGATAGAGCTCTTAGTCAAGGCCTTGTTATGTGACAATGTTGGTTGGCATAATGAGATGCAATGAGATGGGCTAATATAATAGCTTATAAGTTGGCTTACCAACCCAACTCTTCTTATGAGAATTCTTCACTAGGAGAATGTCCAAGTGCCATGTACGGATTATGAATACCTACCTTGTTAAGAGGGAGTGTTGAAATGTGTAACTAGGTTCGGTCTTCATAATGTCTATTGTAATCATGATTTTATGTATTTCATAGAAAGAGAAAAAGAAATTTGTTATTTCCATTCTTGATGCATGGGTGTCATAGAATTATGAAGTCGAAAGAGTCATTGCCATACATGTAAGACCCCTTTGGGCATGTTGTATCTTGTAAAGAAAACTTTTGTAGAGTCAAAAATGTCAAAAAGACCCTCCAAGACCCTGTCAAGCAAGTCGGCCTACATGAAAGATCAAGTCGACCTCATGGAAGCAATTTGTACCCATGGAAAGCCTATATATAAGAAGGAACGCAACCTGATTTGGACACAACAACAAGCAAGTTCGATCCCCAGAAGAAAGAAGCAACAAGACCAGAAGAAAAGTACGAAAATCAAGGATACAAAGAAAAGAAGCAAGATCAAAGTTTTGGATCTCTCTCTCTCTCTCTCTCTCTCTCTCTCTCTCTCTCTCTCTCTTGTGATAGAGTTTTTAAAGCTGATGGACAAGTCAAATTTGCTACAAGTTGTTGGGCAAGTCGAAGTTATCAGGCAGGTCGAAGTTGTTGGAAGTTGTTGAGCAAGTCGAAGTTGCTGGAAATTGTTGGGCAAGTCGAAGTTGCTGGAAGTTGTTGGGCAAGTCGAAGTTGCTAAATTTTTTTGGGCAGGTCAAAGTTGTTGGGCTCGAAGTTGCTGGCGAAGTTGTTTGGGTCGAAGTTGTTGCTGGAAAGTCAAATTTTGTTACTGTAAGTTGTCTAAGGAAAGCTCATCAAGAAGGAAGGTTCACTTGGTCTTGGAGGGGTCTTTGTCAAGGGCCTTAGGGCTTGGAATTCGTCATTTGAAGATTCTAAAATAAGAGTGTAATTCTTGTGGGTTTTCCTCTCAAGAGGAGAGGTTTTGGCCCTATATAGTAGCCTACATTTTGTGTCCTCTTATCTCTTCGATCTTCATTGTTTGGTAGTTATTTGATGATAGAAAACACAATAATAATCAAGTTAAAGAAGAAGCTAATCAAGTTAAGCAAAAAGACATCACAAGCAATTATCAAAGTAAGAGAAATCAATTAATTGAACTGCCCGTAGATTTCTCAACAACTGGATGTTGCAAGGAGGCTTAAATTTCATGATAAGATAAGGAAAATCACATTTCTATATCATGTTGGGAGGCCTGACTTAGAGGGGAAGACCAGCTTTGACCATAGGTCTAGTTGTGTCTCTTGTTGAACAAAAGGATTTCTCAGTTGAAAAGGTTGTTGGATTTTTCCCCTTGGTGGGTTTTCCCATGGTAAATCTTGTCTTCTCTTTTGCATTGTGATCTCTATTATTGTATTGTTCTTATATGGTTGAATTTCTAAAGTATAATTGTTGAATGACATATTGGAATAATTTAAAAGAAGATCTACATCAAAAGTAATTATTAGTATCTCAAAAAGATTGTGTTAGTCTAGATTGCACTTGAAAAATCAACATGATTTTCGTGCCTCAACTCAACAAAAAATCCGTCCCTCCAGGAAGACTGAAACCCTCAAATTTCTATCCTCTTCATCCCATGAATCTCTCACAATGACTAAAGTGTTTTGCCCTCTTACCCTCATTGTGCATTCATAGGCTCTCATAAGAAATCAACGGCTTACATTTAATCTTGATGAATGTTGAGATCATCATAGAAATTATGCGCACATGGATCACCAAAAATTTACTTTATGAGAAAAACAAACTTGTTTTTTCTTAAAAGCACACTTTTTACTTATGAAAGCACATTGACTTTGTATCTCACAAAAATCAACTTTTGGGTCCTCCTCTTTGCCCCTGTCACTTGTCACTTTAATGTTAGGTCATGCATTAGAGAGGGTTAAACACTTTCAGAGGTAAAAAATCTCAACACTCCCTCTTACTCAGGAAAGTGTTCTTCACAGCTCCCATTCTTGTCTCTCAAGTAGACTTTGAACTATGCTCTTACTCATGTTCTGAGACATGTGTGCTTCTCACACACTTAGTTAATGCCTTGCTACTTTTAATGTCCCTTCATGCTAGGTGTTATATTTATAACATGAAGAGGACCTCCTAAGCGACACAAGCTCAACAACAGATGGGATGTGTGCCAAAGAAAAGCTTATAGAATGGAAGCAATTATGGGTGACTGTGTCCAAGAAGAGATTCGCAAACAAGCTCAATCTAGGTCTCGTGTTAAGACAAAGGAAGATGACAAAACTTTTGCCCTAGCCAGGAGAGGGGGCAAGTCAATAGGGAAAAAGAGCAGTGGTGGTGGAGAGTTGAGCGACAAGGGCAAGAAGAAGAAATGGAGAGTCAAGCTACAAGGGCGAGAAGAAGAAAAAGAATGTAAGAAAGATCAATTGCTATTTCTGCCACTAATTTGGGCACTATGCTACTAAATGCCCTAACAAGAAGAAAGGGTCCAAGAAGGACAAAGTAGTAGCTTCTGCAATGATAGATGAGTTCTCTTCTCAATTTGAGAAGTTTTCACTCATCGCTTGCATGGCAAGATCAGTAGCTACCAATTTATGGTATGTGGACAACGATACATCCTATCATATGATGTGGAACAAAAACTACTTTAGCAGATTGTCAAAAAGGGACCTACAGTTCGACATTGAGATGATGGGAAGTATCAGGTCAAGGGCACTAGTACAATCAAATTTAAGAGGGAGTCCGGAAACTATCAGTATCTCAGATATGTCCTTTACGTACTAGGGCTCAAGAAGAACCTCATTTCAATTCCAACATTGGAGGATAAGAGGTATCACGTGACCTTCTAACATGGTAGATTTTTTAGAAAAACCCTCCAACTTCAAGGTGGCTAAGTAGATTAGGTTAGGCATAAGAGCCTGTACAGATTGCAGTTTGATATAGTCGCAACATTAACTAGCAAAGGGATTCGTGACTCAAGTAGGGAGCTTGCAGAGTTATGGCACAGGCACATGGGGCGTCTGCACCATGGACTACTAAAGCTTCTCACAGAGATAGCGACAAGGATTCCACATTGCAACGTGGATCACCATGAGGTGTGCAAGGGCTACACACTTGGCAAGTATGCTAAAACCTCTTTTCCTAGCACACACAACAAGGCCAAAGGCATCTTACACCGTTTTTCATTGAGATGATTGTGGCCCTTTTTCTACAACATCCCTTGTTGGGTACAAGTATTATATGACCTACATAGATGATCATTCAAGGAAGATCTTGATATTCTTCATGGAGAGGAAAGATGAAGTCTTCTCAAAGTTTTCGCAGTTTAAGGCCTTGGTTGAGAACCATCCTGGCTAGAAAAATGTGTTGAGGTCTAATAATGGAGGGGAGTACACCTCAAACACATTCAAGAAGTTGTGTGCCAAGGAGGGCATCAGGAGGGAGCTAACTAAACCATATAATACTCAACAAACCGCGGTGGAAAAGCACACAAACACAGCCATAGTGGGTGCAACCAAAGCCATGTTGCATGACCAAGGGCTTGCCCAAGTTTCTTTGGGCTAAGCCATGCAACACACCGTTTTTCTTACAGAACTGAAGCCCACACAAAGTGTTAGGTCAAGTTACACCAAAGGAGGCTTTTACCAAGAAGAAACAAGATGTGTAACATTTATGATATTTGGTAGCATGGCGTACTGCTAAGTACCGAGGGAGAAAAGGAATAAGTTTGAGCCCACAATAGAAAAGGGCATATTCATAGTCTATAGCGAGACTTCCGAGGCATACATGGTGCATGTACCAACACTCAGAAAAACAGTCAACAGCAAAGATGTGAAAATTGAGGGAGAAAAGTCCTTGAGGAAGTCCTTACAAGAGAAGGAGCAGGCTCCCAAGAAGGAGGCTCAGCCAACACCACAAACTTTAGTTGAACATGTTGATGGGCAGGTTGAGCTGCATAAGGACGAGGGGGAGACAAGCAGTTGGAGGAGAGAGTGGAGCCCACTCAAGCCATGACTCCCAACACAGAGAGAACGTGAGCAATATGGGAAAAGTAGTTGATCCAGAAGGATCAGGAGCAAGTTGGTTCTCCCAATGCATTAGTTCGTCAGAGCAGACAACCACAAAGGTACACAGGATATATGGCAGTTATGACGGAGTTGTTAGATGTTTAGCTATGTTGCATGAGGTTCTGGAACGTGGGAACGTTGGGAACGTGGGTACGGGTATCGGGAACGCTTAGAGGTTTCCCCAAAATTTACAAGAAACGGCTAATCGGGAACGGTAATATTATATAATAATCAAAATTAAAAATATATATATATATACTAATCAAAATTAATATTAATTCAAAATATTCAAATATTCAAATCAATTTAAATATATAATCTCTCTTGTATATACATATGTTCTCTGGGTGTCTCTCTTCCTGAGTCTCTCCCTTTTATATATATAAAATATTAAAATGTCAAGTTCATTATCAACTCTCTCGCTTTTATATATATAAAATATTAAAATGTCAAGTTCATTATCAGCTCTCTGACACATGACCAGTGTTTGAAACAATCTGCCTTAAAAATACAACGGAACAATTTTACCTATGTTTCTCTAGTTATTCTTATGAGAAAAAGTAAAGCGACTCTAATGGTTAAGCATTGGCTGCCACATACAATATGCACACAATCTTCTGCAATACATATAAATAAACAAAAAAATAAATACTCATCAGCGTGACATCCCAGATATCACCCTTACATTGAGGTGTCACACGCTTCCTTGACCCATCAAGAGATTGCTCCAGTTTCTCAACTAAGTATATCGGTGTTAAGGATGTCTTTGGCCTTTCTTCCTGCGAAGGTTTCAACAAAGCCTCATGTTTTGTGGGCAGATCAACATATTTGCCTACATGCTTTGTATTCCCCAACCCCAAGGAATGGGGGAACTCCAAAAAAAACAGTGTTCAAAGCTCCCGGAACTTTCCCAAGCTCCCCTAGCAGCTCCCACAAAAAAGGGAACGTTCCCATACAGTTCCAAAGCTTCCGAGAGCGCGGGAACCACTGGAGTGGGTTTCCCACCTTTAGGGAGCAGTTCATGTGTAACAAAGATGTTTAGCCTTCCAGTTACCAAGAGGCGACACTTAGCAGGTGTGGAGAGATGCCATGGTGGAGAAGTATGCCTCCGTCGTGAAGAATCGTGTTTGGGAAGTGGTGTCGAAGCGAGAGGGAAAATCTTTGGTGGGCTCTTGCTAGGTCTACAAAGGTGTTCTCGTAGGTAGAAGGGATCGACTATGACGAGACCTTTGCCCCAATGGCCAGATATTTGCTTGTCAGGACTATCATAGCAACTACAGCTCAAATGGGGTGGAAGATCCACCAAATGGACATTAAAACAACATTCCACAATGGGGTTGTTGAGGAGGATATTTATATTGAGATGCCAAAGGGGTTTGAGACATGTAGTAGAGAGACACATTTGCAGATTCAAGAGAGCCTTGTATGGGCTCAAACAGGCTACATGAGCATGATATGCTTAAACAATTACCTTCAGGTATTAGGCTTCACCAAGAGTGCAACGGACCCCAACCTCTACTACATTGTTGTTGGAGGTGATCCACTCATTCTGGTGTTATACGTGGACATCTAATTTTGACAAGCGCACATAAGCTCATCCAAGAGTGCAAAGAGATCTTGCACGTGAGTTTGAGATGAAGGATATGGGGTTGATGCACTATTTCCTTGGGCTAGAGGTTTCAGAGGGAGATGGAGAGATCTTCTTGTGTCAATGGCAAATATGCCCTGGAGGCTTTCAGGAGATTTCACATGCAGGATTGCAAAAACATGACCACGCTTCTAGTCACAAACTGGAGGAAGTTTGACACATCCAGGATGGAGCAAGTAGACCGCACACTTTACCAGAAATTGATAGGGTTGCTTATGTATTTGCTAAACACACACATAGACATATGTTTTGCAATTAACTCCTTGAGCCAGTCGACAGTCGAGCCTACCAGAGCGCATTGGCTTGTTGCCAAGCATGTATTAGATATCTCAGGGGGACAATAGAGTATGGAGTGTGAGATAGGCAGGTTGATGGGGTGAAGCTTGACAGCTTCACTAATGCATATTGGACAAGTTCCACAGACAGGAAGAGCGCATCGGGATGGACATATATTGTTAATCAGTAGTCATTTCTTGGTCAATCTAAAGCAGAGATATGTTGCATTGAGCATGGCTACCAATATGGCAGGGTGAGAAGCTATCTGATTGACGAAGCTACTCCTACGCTTATTTGGATGGGAGCTAGAGGCCACCGTGATACACAGTGATTTGTAAATCTAGTGTTACAAAATCACTCAAAGCACATCAACATATGTTATCACCACATTATAGAAATTGTTCAGAGAGGAATAGTTACACTCTAGTACATGCCAACAAAGAAGTAAACAGCAGACATTCTGACCAAGGCTTTGCTGGGGAGAAAATTTGTTTAACTCAAAGAGAAGTTGGGTGTAGTGCAAAACACCTTCCTCCCTAAGAGAAGTGTTGATTGGAGTAGAGAAAAAAGGGTTCTGCTTTCCTAGGTGTCAAGGTTAACAGAGGGACAAACAAGATATCCATTTAGCATAATGTTAATTTATCTAACTATTTCCTAAAGCTAGATGTTGGAAAAAATTTGAAAATCCTAAGTTAACTTATGATTTAATCTCAACCCTTGATTAAGATCTTATCTCAGTTGTCAAGAGTTAAGGAGGGGCTTAGGTTGAAATTATAATAGGAGATAGAGCAAGTTAGTGCACAGTTTTAAGAGAACAGAGTGTGTGATTGGCTCAACAAAAGAACTAAAGCTTTTCAGCAGTCAACAAGCAGATCAGAAATGAAGAGGCAGGAAGGAATGAGTTGAATAGCCTCAGCCTCACTTAGAACTAACGAGGCCACACAATGAGTTACAGTACGCAAAGGAAGGTCGACTTGTGCGACTGTACAGTGTGCATCTGTGCGCAAAAAAGTAGATCTGCACAGTCATGGATTAGCACAACTGCATAGGGGTTGTCTGCTTTTGGTTCAAATCAGTTATTGAGTGGATTTTGCTATAGAAGGGAAGCATTCCCTTGTTGTATAAACTTGTGGAGTTTATCATTTGCTACGCTAATATAAAACACACAGTTTGCAGGTTTTCCCTAGAGTTGGGGTTTCTTGGGTATATTTTGTGTTCTATGCATTGAATGTATTTCTCTTCTGATTTATTTATTTCTATTGTGCATGCCACGTTAGAAAATTCAATGTATTTGTAATTTAAGTTTCCCTAACAACTGTTGTTTGTATTTCTGGTTTTACAAACTTAGAAAACTGTGAATCGGTTAATAGGTTTTAAGGAAATCTAACATTGATCACACAATATATGTCTTTGCCTTTCACTTTGTCCTACTATCATAACATGGAGTTGATGAGAAGGTCTCCATAACACTAATCCCTCAATGAGATTAACATTTCTGATTAAATCTCAATTGGCAATGGATATTACATCTAAATAACAAATGTAAATATTTTACATTTTATTAAACATTAATCAATTCACTAATAAAAGGCTCTTCAATTTAATAATCATCTTTAACTAAAGTGAATTACAAAATAGAAAGGACTTTTTTGGACAACTTACACACATATGACATATAACCTATGCAAAAGTTCTTGTCTAATGCTACAACCATCAACACATCCAAGTCACTGTGAATAAGGATTAAGGATTATAGTATAAGCACAATTGCATAGTGAGATAGGTAAGTAGCCATTATAGATCAAGGGGGTATCTTTCTTCAGGGTGTCTCCTATGAATAGTGTGTTAAAGGACCCAAGGACTGTTAATTTTCCATTGTTCTATGTTGTTAAAATCACTTTAGCCCAATTCTTAACTTCAATTAGCTATCAAATCAATCTTCCAATACTAAATAACAATTGTAGATAGAATAGTAAATGCAATGTACAATAATAGACAATCAGAAGCAATGACAAAAAACACAAGAATTGGTCAAAGACTAGGGAAAAACCCCACCAGGGGAAAACCTTTTCAAATTCTACTTCTTATTAGATTCTCAAACTGTTCAGCAAAGAGAGTATAATGATCCAATTCATCAATGAGTCAAAGTCAATCCTTTGACTATCCAACAAAATCAACCAAAAAATATCAAATGATGAGACAATAGTCAAATTCAAACTCTGCAATTCTGTCAAAGTCAACAACAGTCAAATGTGCCCTAACTAGTCCACAAGTCAACAAGTCCTCCCAATCAGCTCAATCAAAGCAGCATTAAATGCAGCCCTCAAAGATCAATGAAAACCCACCAAAACAGTCAACAAATCTTGGTCAAAAGAGAAAGAAAACTTCAGTCAAAGCTCCAGCTATTCTATGGTCAATGCAGGGCAAAGTCTTGCAGTCAATGCTAGTCAAATTACCCATATTTCCTTCGTATTTGTGCCAATAAATGACGCCTCCCAAAACAAGTCCAAAACCAAGACAAAGAGAGTCAAAACAATGTCGATCAACGCTGGTCAAGCTCTCCCAAACAGAAAAGTCAACGTTGATTTTAGCACTACCTTCAAACCCTTTTCAAGTGTGAAGAGAACCCTACAATATTTCAAACGTATGAACCAATAGAAGAAGAGAGAGATGATTGATGTGATGTGTCCAAATGAGGTGCCATGAATTTGTATTTATAGGCGTTGGAGGGATTGGAGGGATTTGCCCCTACGCTGACAAATTAACACTCCCTCTCAGCTGGGAGAAATTTTCGACTACAACATGTATCCCATCTCAAATATCTCGTCGTTGCCAAGTCATATGTCATCTCTGCTCATCTCTACTCATCTCTGTTGAACACTATTGAATCTAAAAGAAGAAGAATTTGACATCATAGGGAACTCAAACTACTACCTGCTATCCAATAACAATAAGTGAGATCCATATACCAAGCAATGATCACATCCATCATGTTGTTTAATCAACAGGCAAGATACATCTTCCCATAGAAGGTAATGATCACATCCATCCTATCGTCCAGTGACAATGGGTGAGATCCATCTACCAAGCAAGGATCGCATCCATCCTATTGTCTAATCAACACGCGAGATACAACCTGCAATATAAGGTATTAATCACATCCATCCCAATGTTTGTTGATCTTCCCACGTTGACCCTCAAGAGTCAAGTGGTAGAACACCTGCATCCTCAATACTTGAGTGAGATACCACTTGCCATGCAAGGATCACACCATCTCAAGTCATCTCAACCCATTAGACAGACAGGAAGGCAATCCCAACAAGCCCAACTTGTTGGTAGGATTCATAATGGGGTATACTATGTCAATCATGATAGGGGGAGATACCCAACTTGCCATAAATGACAAGGATGGCACACCTTATGGTGACGATAGGCGAGATACTACTTAACACAAAGGGTAAGGATCACAACCATCCTATTTTCCAAAGATCCCTCGACCCTAGGAGCTGTCACACTCAATTCCCCTCCCTGTGAGCTCACACAGGGGGGGAGAGCATAGCTCAGTGTCCTCAATTAGTCGGGACACTTATCCGGGAGGGTCACATCCATTAGTCCAAGCTGCTCTCTAAAGACCAAGAACTTCCCTTTAGGCACAACTTGGTGAGTATGTTTATTATCTGCTCGTCAGTCAAAAAGTGATGTGAGAAATGCTCTCGGGGAAAGGGGGTTGGCCACTCTACCCTTCGGCTAACGAGTCTTATGGCTCCTCTCTATACCATGTCTCGAATGTAGTGGTACTTGATCTCAATATGCTTGGACTTGTAATGAAATATGTGATTCTCTGCCAATCAGATCCCACTCGCGTTGTCGCAATATATCACTTTAATCCATAATTTGCTCAAATAGCTCTCCAAAGAGCTTTCTCAACCAAACTACCTGATAGCTAGTCATGCTAGCAGTAATATACTCTACCTTGGTCGTGCTTAAAGCTACAGACTTTGTTTCCTGCTCATCCAAGATATCATCCAAGACCTCAAAATAAAACAACATCCTAATGTGCTCTTCGTGCCAATGACTAAGCATCAATTTATACATGCAAACATACATCTCCAGTAGCATATCTCAGACCAAGGTTAATCGTCCCATGCAAATATCTTAGTATGTGTTTGGCAGCAACCCAGTGTTCATGAAGGGGCTCAGTCATGAATTGACTCAAAGTGCTCACCGCAAAGCATATGTCTGGACGAATGTTCACAATGAACATCAATGCCCCAATCAACTTAAAGGTTTGCTAAGTTAGGGTCCAACAGCATCTCCACACGACTTCTTGAAGTTCATCTCCATCAGAGACGTAAAGGATTTGCATTCTATCATTCCAAATCTTTCCAATAGCTTCACGACATATTGTCCTTGAGAAAGGAAACACTCTCCGGGTCTCTGCCAAACCTCTAATCCCAAAAAGTAATGCATCATACCAAGATCCTTCGTTTCAAATTCAGAAGCCTCCCTCTTAAATTCGAGCATCAAGGGCTCACTACCTATCAAGAATAGAACATCAACATATAAAACCAAAATCAAAGGCCTACCTTAGACCACCTTGAAGTAGAGGTTAGGGTCATCATTGCGTCTTGTGAATCCAATCTTCACCAAGTAATAGTCAATGCAGACATACCAAGCTCTGGGAGTTTGCTTCAAGCAATATAATGCCTTCTTCAACCTGCAAACATGAGTATTTTTGTATGTCACTTCAAATCCCTAAGGTTGCTCAACATATACTTCTTCCTGTAGTATGCCATGAAGAAATGTCGCCTTTACATCCATCTAGTGAAGAGTCCATCCTCGACCAGCAGCAAGGGAAACAATCGATCTAATGGTATTGTAGTGACAACTGGAGCAAATAAATCATCATAGTCTTCTCCCTCCTTCTGGGAGAACCCTTGAGCCATGAACCTTGCTTTATACTTCTCAATGCTTCCACCAGTGCCATGCTTGATTTTGTATCGCCATTTTGAAGTCAACAAATTTTCCTTTTGGTTTGACAACGACATCCCATACATCATTTTTCGTAATCAATTCATACTCTTCAACCATGGCATCCTTCCAAACTTGTACTTTCATAGCTTCTTCAAAGGTGGGACGCTCATCTTGAATGATAGTACTCATGGCTACAATATATCCCTGATACTGACATGGCTTCTTGCTTTCTCGCTTTGTCTAAAGGTCCCTTTGGCAGGAATATGTCTCTCAGCATCCTATAATGTATCTTGAAGCCACAATGGCCTCCTCCTGGAAGGGGGGTACTTGGAGGAGGGTCTAAAGGGTCCATGGGCTCCATGGGATCATCAACAATGTCCTTCTCAAAGTCCGACACAGAAGGACCTTCTAGTAGATCCATATCATCATCCTTCTTCTTAGGAGGAGGAGGCAAAGGAAGGTCCCTCGTTTTTCCAAGTGTGGCATCTTTATTGAAAGTTACATCCCTGCTAAACTCAATCTTCCTTTGACAAGATATATATAATATAAATGCTTTAGAATTTTCACAATATCCAACAAATGTACCTTCCTTTCTGGTGGCTTCCAGTTTTCTCCTCTTGTCCTTCCAGTTTTCTCCTGTTGTCCTTCAGCACATGGAAATATATAGGGCAAACAAATAGCCTAAGATGTCCAATGTTGGGCTTCACACTTGTGAATACTTGTTCGAGAGTCTTGTTGTCCAAGGATTGATGAAGAACCCTGTTTTGAACATATACTGATGTATTTGTTGCTTCTCCCCAAAGGAACTTTGGCAGCTTTTAATCCTTCAGCATGGCTCGTGCAACTTCCTCAATGGACTTGTTCTTTCTTTCAGCCACTCCATTTTGCTAGGGATAATAAGTCACAATATTTTCCTTCTTAATTCCAATGTCGAGCTTCAAACTTTTGAATACTTCTTCAAGAGTCTTGTTGTCCAAGGATTGATGAGGAACCCTATTTTGAACATTTACTGATGTATTTGGTGTTTCTCCCCAAAGGAAATTCGACAGCTTTAAATCATGCGGCATGGCTCGGGCAGCTACCACAATGCACCTGTTCTTTATTTCAGCCACTCCATTTTGCTAGCGATAATAAGGCACAATAGTTTCCTTCTTATTTCCAACATTCAATCTTTGACATATCCTTGTCTCCTCTTAATCTTCTATTGGAGTCTCTGGATGCTAGAGCGAACTTTCGTGTATTAGATGGACCTCCTCTACCTTTCCTTTTCCTGTCTTGAGTGACAAATGCAAATGGATCTCCTTCTTTTTGCTTTTGAATTCTCCATCTAGAGATCATCCTAGATTCTTCTTGAGTGCATTTTCCCACCAACTCATCAAATGTTGGAAACTGCTTATTATTGCTAACAAAAGTGATGAAGGTTTCTGAAATATGAGGAAGACATTGTAGAGTTACCATCACCAACTCTTTATCAGATATAGGGTCACCAACAGTTTGCAATTGATCTCTTAATTTGGGATACCTTTATGACATAGGACTACATACATTCCCCCTTGTTCATCTTCAATTCCTTGAGTTTATTCTTCAAGGAGAGGATGTGGTTCAAGTCGTTGACTTGATACATCCCAACCAGTGTATCATAAATGTCCTTGGACTTTTTCAAGTTACTAATATAAACAAGTAAATAGTCTTGCAAGCTGTCAATGGTAATTTTCTTAGCCTTGATCTAACCATTCTTATACTTGGATGTGGTGGCAACAAGAGCATTATCTAGAGGCTCAGGAACCTTTCCTTACATATATTCCAAAACATCGATGTCATCCGGTATAACTTCCAACTTGATCTCCAAGCAACGAAGTTTGATGAATCACCGAACTTCTCATTATCCATGAAGAAGGAGGTAGTCATCTTGATCAAATTAGATGGGCTCTGTTAGGTCCATATAATACTAGTGATTCCCCCATTACTATTGTCATTGTAGCCCTTATTGTTATTGTTGTGCCCCTATTGTCCCATAATTGTTATTATTGTGCTCCATAGAAGCCACTATTGTTAGTGTTGTGCCCTTATATTATTATTGTTATGCCAGCTTTGATTATATTGTGACCCTTTAGACTCCTATATATAGAAAGGAGGTTTTGTCATTTGTATCATCCAAGCACTGTTCATTTGTGTAATGTAGAGGAGGTTGCCCCCTCGAAGAGGCTGATTTTGAAGTCGTTACTCTATCTTTTCTTCTATTTTGTGAGTTGGTTGCATAACAATTGGTATCAAAGGTTTTGGATTCTAGGGTTTCGCTGCTCCAAACAGATCATTGTGACATTTTCGCTATAACTTTTTCTTTTTGACGTTTCAGAAGTTGAAATTAAAACCCATTTGAGCTGAAATCTCGATGAACCTCAAGTCTGAATTTCAAATCTTGTCTCACTATATTTTCGGAGATAGGATACAAGGAAGTTAGGGTTTTTTGCAGGCTCCCAAATCATATCTCAAATAGGTGACCTGGGGAAAATTGTCATAACTTTCTCTCTGAGCATCAGATTGAAATTTCATAAGTCACAGAAAAATGACAACCTGTAGTTTTTTGTGTATCGATCTCAGGTCCTAAGGTCGAAAACAGTGACACGTGGCACTTCGTACAAGTTTGCTCTACTGAACTAGTCTATAATCAGGTCATCGCGAGAGATTTGGCATAACTCTTCCTTGGAGAATCCAATCTTGATCAAACTTGCGAGGTTGGAAAGAGGACTCAAAGGGCTACCGCAAGATGCAATTTCAAACCTTGGAGATCCGCAATTACAGAGATACAACAGATTCAATATCAAGCTCCTACAAAGTGAAAAAAAAGCGTGTAGTTTTTTTAAAATTTTGCATAAGTTTGGTTGAAAAATTAGTTTGAAGGAATTCAAAGGGCATAGTGAAGCATTATTATCATTAATTGATGCCCCAAAGAAAGAAAATGGAATCACCTAGTAAGCAACCTGAAAGCTCTAGCATGACTCATGAAAAAGTGGAAGAAATGCAACATGATTTATCAAAATTACGAGACCAAGTAAAACAAAAAGAAAGGCGTGGAAGCTAAGATGAATGGCATGGAAGCTAAGATGGATGCTATAGAAGAAAAACTTAAAGGAAACATGGAAAATTTGAAGACAGATTTGACAAAGTTGCTACAAGAAATGTTTACTAATGGTGAAAGGGTAGTAACTGGAACTCATGATGAGAACAAAAGAAATGTTAATCATGATTTCATAGACTCTAACATTGGATTGAAGACCCAACATGTTCCAAAGATCAATATGAGGAAGTTTGATGGCAAGGATCTTGTAACATGGATACTACATATGGAACAATATTTCGTTCTCCATAATGTGCAAAATACACAAAAGGTACGCATTGCAACTTTATATTTGGAACCAAATTAGTGTGTATGGTATTGATGGCTTTGCTCTCGTAAACAAGAGCACAGCCCTAACCCATTCTTTCCACCAAATCCCCCCAATAATCCATGCCCAGAAGTGTTCATGATAAGCAAACTACAATACTCAATTACCAAATGACGAGGCATACCTTTAGGTTCAAGAGACCCACCTTCAAACATACGATCATGGCAGATGGGCTAGGGACCACATAGTTGTCTCAGGTGGCAGAGAAATGGCATAATGAGCTAGCTAGTGGCTACAAGGGGTTGTTGGTTGTTGGCTTGAGACCATCTTGGAGAAAAAAATTCTCCTAGGGATATCACCCACAAAATGGTGGGTAACGGCTAACTTTGCATGAGGAAAATTGTCCAATGGAGGGAATTTGTCCCTGAGTTGCCAAATTAACAAGGACTATCCCTTTTTTCTTGGAATCTTCCACCATCTCACCAGATTGGGCTAAAACCTATGCAAAATTCCACCACCCAGCTAATGGGTCCAAACCACTTGTGTTTTTTACGAGATTCCAGTGGTTCCAATACCTCCATGCTTTGCAAGAGTAACATTAAGTTCATGTTATATTATGCACAAACATCTTCTGAAGTGAGAAGAGGTCGCAGCAAAGATATTTCCATGGTTTCTTCATAGACTTCCTTGTAGTGAGAAACCGTTCCCCACTATCTCTTTAAAGCTATAACAATCTACACCATTTTCATCACAGATAAACCAAATTGTGTTGTTTTCATCTCCTATGCATATCCATGAACGAATATTGTGCTCTCATCTCCTCTTTCCAACCACATGGCTCTACATTTTGGTGCCATTTCACTTCCTCCCTAGTTATTTGAGTTCTAGCAAAGCTTCCACTAAGTGATCCACACCTCTATTGAACTCTAATTGGCAGTGTAAGCATGCTTTTATATCACACAATCTCCCCTCGGAATATACAAACTTTTTTAAATACCAATTTTTTCTTTGATGTTTTAGATTTTGGAGGTTTTTCTAGAACTGCACCTATATATGCCATTCGCTTTGGAATAATATGCCTTCCACTCTAATCTAACTATATAAAAAAACACATCATGCGCCATCTTGATGGGATTAAATCTCAAGGGTGATGGTGGTTTTGACCTTCCTCTCTCTCACCTTAGGAATATGGGGGAATGGACAAATTCTCACTCACTCCCAACTCGGGAACAATATCTTCAAACAATTGTCAACAAACCATTGTATACAACAAAACAATCCAATGTTTTGGTTGCTAATTCTTGTCCAAACCTATTATATCTCCAGTAGGTGTAGGGTCCAACAACTCTATGTCCACCAAATTCTCTCATTAAAACATCATCTACAAAAGTGATGCTAAAGAATCCTCTTTGCTCTAATGAAGTGAGCTAAAGGATTTTTCTTGTAATTCCCTAGATCAATATTTTTCCTACTTGTAATTCCCTAGATCTCCCTAGTCTTTGTACCGAATGTAAATCAACACCACAAGTTATATATTTCTACAAAACACAAGATGACCTAGAAGTTCTTCCCAAAATTGTTTCCTCCTATTGATGGGTGCATAAATGTTCAAAATAGATAAATTCTTGGTTAATGCTTTCAAGAAAAAAAAAACATCAAACTATAATTTTGCCATAGTGAGTGAGTCAAAACAAAACTATGACACCAAGCTATCACTACTCCACCTGAAAAACCCATGGCATCGATAACAATGAAGTGTCGTCCTAAGCAAAATTCGTATGGTGAACAAATTAATTATTCTCTCCCTAACATTATTTCTTACAAAAGTACAATGAAAAGTTGGGCAAAAGACCTATACTCTTAAAGGATATCTCTCTACAAGCTAATCCCAATCTTCTCACAGTCACGGAGAGCATGATCCTTTCATATTCGTTTTCAGCGCTACACCTAACTACACTTTTCAGCATGCACTACCTGATGAATGGGGCAACTTTGTATCAAGCATCTATGGAAAGAAGGAAGCCACCCCATTCAGTGAACTTTGGTCGTTATGTAAGATTGAGGAAACTCGGTTGAAAGCAAAAAGTGATGTGAGATCAAATGAACAAATTCAAGCATTTGCTTCCATGGCTAGGAGAAAAGGAAAATTTGGGAAGTTTGGTCCTCATAAAAAGAAGAAGATAGACATGTGAAAGATCTAATGCTATGGCTATCAAGAATATGGACATTTCAAGAGAGATTGTCCTAAACTCAAGAAGGACAACAAGAAAAGGAAAGAAAGGAATGAAGCCCATGTCACCAAAGAAGTGGAAGACCCTGAGAAGAAGAAACCTAAGAAGGAGGAAGTGAAAGACCTCTACTATGGCTGAGATAAACTCCTTCACATAGTTCTTTTCAGTTTTAGATAGTTATCATGGTAGGATGCATTGTAAGTATGATAAGATGCATCATATCAAAAGCATACGATTGAAGCAAAAGCTCATGACATCATTATAGAATCTTGAAAGGATAGTTGAAGTAGAAGTCTACATGGTTGTAGCAGTCATTATGATAGAAAGAAAGTAGCTCGTGATATCCTTATTGAAAGCATGAAAAAGCCAACTGAAGTGTAGTGTATATGGTTGGAAGAAAGTCATCTAGCATAATAAAAGAAAGAAAGAAAGAAATCATACATCATCATCATTACAAAGTAGCATTTGCAGGATGAGAATAATCAAGATCCTCTAATGGAATCTTCATTAGAAGGTTCACCTCTACTTGGAAGAAGCAAATGTCTCGATGATAGTCCACATTCCACATTGTGTGGGATCCACTGTTTAGAAGGATGATGGTATGATGACAAAGGAGTGCAACATCTCTAGATGGTTGAAGTACTTTCAAGTGAGGAAAGAAAGTTGTCCAAGGAAGTCTAGATGACCAATAGAAGAAAAGAGGTATGTATATATTTGACAGATTAAGTCATGCCATCATATAGTTGCAGATAGCATGGGTGAATGCTCTATCTCATGAGCACGATCAAAAAAGAAAATCTCTTCCTTTGGAAAAGATACATGAAGGCATATACCTTTAACTAGTTGACATATTGATAAGATAAAATCAGCATAATATGACCTCATATGGAATATGAGGTGGTTGACAAGATGAAGTACCTATGTATAGAAGTTGCTAAGAAAGCGATATAAGATGAAAGGAAGTAGAGTTCGTGAAGGACGTAACTATAGTCTCGTAAAATGAGATGTGATCAACATCTAATAATTAGAAGAATTAGCTATAACATGTCCATGGAAGAAGAAGGTATGAAGACATTGATAGGTATGGTAGAAAAGAAAAACCTTGGTAATATATGTCTTGGAGATGGATTCATACATGCGCAGGATGTTGATGTTGTGAGAAGCAAATGTCATGACGAATGGCCATAAAAAGGTAATTTTGATTTGATGTTAATTTTGATTTTTCAAAACCTCTGGTTGGGTTGAAACACGGCTACCAAGAAAGAGTTTTAGATGTCACCTACAACTGACACTCGTGAGATTGGATAAGAAAATCCTGAAAGACGCATGACTTGGAAAAGGTAGTTGTATAAAGGAAAAGCTAGATGTCGACAAGAAGAACACTTTTCGATGAGAAGAATGACATGATTATTGGCTCAACCCTATGGTTCGTTGAAGGAAAGTGATGGATTGGTGATGCCTTGAAAAGAAAACCTAGAAGATAAAAGCTCCATAATGAAGAAGATAAAGTTCATGACATCGAAAGGAGGAGCCCTACAAGCAGCTGATAGTACCATGATCTCCACCAAAGAGCAAATACATGTTGTTGTTAAAAAGTCCCTAGTTAAGAGGGAGCTTAGACAAGTCCTTGGATAAGAGGGAGCTTGCGTATGTTACTTTTATAGGAATGGGCATATTTTCCCTAGTTGAGAGGGAGAGATAGACACATCGTTCTTGTCTTCATGTTGTGAAGAAAGAATGGAGGACTGTGTAATCATCTGAGATTGATTTTGATACTCTTTGACAATGTGGTAGGGCATCCAATAGGTAAGAGTAGTCAAAGAGGAAATTCCTTAAGGATGTGTTATTCAAAAATAGGAATTATCCTAAAAGGAAATACCCTATGAACACCCCAGTGCGGTATGTGCCTTGAGAGACAATGATGATGGTGTCTATCAGTTATTGGTCTCGCGAGCATTGTGCTCTGATCTTGTGGAGAGATGGAGTTGTTATTTAAGGCCTTGCTATGTGACAATGTTGGTTAGTATGTTGAGATGCTCTGACATAAACCAAGGGAGTAACTTATGAGATGGCCTACGAATCTGACTCTTCTTATGAGAATTCTTCAGTTTGAGAATGTCCAAGTACCTTGTATGGATTATGAATACCTCCCTAGTTAAGAGGGAGTGTTGAAATATGTAACTAGGTTCGGTCTTCATAATAACATATGTAATCATGATTTTATGTATTTAATGTACAAAGAAAAGTATATTTATTATTGTCGTTTTTTAGGCATGGATTTCATGCTCAAGGAAAATTTATTTATAGGTCAAGCACCCATTGAGTGCTTCTAGGGCTTGCCATTGAGTCTACAACTCAATTGAGTCATTCTCGTGTATGGAAGACCCTTGTCATTGAGTCTACAAGTCAATTGATTCATTGTCATGTATAGATCCTTCAAGACCTTGTCATCATCAAAAGAATAAGTCGGCCTTCATGAGTGAACCAATCAGCTTAAAGGCAACAACTCGACCTAGAAAGAAGCTTATACATAAGAAGACTTCGACCTCATTTGAAGAGTATCCCATCATCTCTCAAGAAGTTCGATCTAAGAGAAAAAGAGGACGAAATACATAACAAAGAAGGAGAATAAGAAAACGAAGTTTTTGTGAATGTTTTTGGGCTACTATCGTTCACGGTGCAAAAGAATTAAGGTGTCAATTACAAGTACCTTGGCAGCCCAAAATCAAGTGTGGAAAAGACTAAGTTTGCAAGTCGAGTAATCAAGAAAGAAAAGGCTATCCAAGCGAAGAAGAAAAAGAAGCAAATTCATCATTATTATCCCACACGTGCCATCTAGGGTTTTTGCAGTCTAAGTTGCAAAAAAGGTTGTTGGGGCTCAAAGTTGTTGGAGAAGTTGTTGGGGGTCAAAGTTGTTGGAGAAGTTGTTGGGGGTCGAAGTTGTTGGAGAAGCTACTAGGGGTCGAAGTTGCAGAAGTTATTAAGGTCAAAGTTGTTAAAGGAAGGATTGACTTGGTCTTGGAGGGGACTTTGACAAGAGTTCTAAGTCTTGGAATTTGTCATTTGAAGTTCTATAAGAAGAGAAAAATTCTTGTGGGTTTTCCTCTGAAGATGAGAGATTTTGGCCCTGGTTGATAGCCTATATCTTGTGTCCTCTTGTCTCATTGTTCTCTATTGTTTGGTAGTTGTTTGATGATAAGAAACACTAATTATAATCAATTGAAAGAAGAAGCTAATCAAAAAGTAAAAATACATCACAAGCAATTATCAAAGTAAGAGAAATCACATAAATTTCTACCTCTAGATTTCTTAACACATTTGACATGTTCAAAGACTTCAATGCATTGATAGAGAATCAAACAATAAAGAGAATCAAAGTTTTCAAGTCCGACAATGGTGGAGAATATACCTCAAATAAACTCGTTGAATTTTGCAAGGAGGCTAAAATCAAGAAAGAAACTATTGTACCAAATAATCCCAAGTAGAATGGTGTGGTTGAAAGAAATAACAAGTCTATCATTGAAGTTGCATGAGCCATTATACATGATCAAAAGTTGTTGAAGTTCCTTTGGCAAGAAGCTACAAATATAGCAATCTATGTTCAAAACCAAGCTCCTTGCCAAGCACTAGGTAACAAAACTCCCGAAGAAGTATTTATAGGTTTGAAGCTCAACATTGATCATCTAAGGATATTTGGTTGCCCCGTGTATTTTCATGTGTTGTACAACAAAAGGAACAAGCTGGAAGCCACCGGAAATAAAGTTACATTTGCTGGATATTTTGAAAATTCTAAATCCATTAGAATATATATATATGGTCAAAAGAGAATCGAGTTTAACAGCGATATAACCTTTGATGAAGATGTTGCCCTTCGAAAGGCAAGGGACCTTCCTTTGCCTCCTCCTATTGAGAAGAAACATGATAACATGGACCTACTATAAGGTCCTTTTGTGCTGGAATCTTAGAATGATGTTGTCGATGATTCCATGGAGCCTATGGACCCCTTGGATCCCACTCCTTGTGATCCCCCTACAAGGAAGAGACCTCTTTGGCTTCGAGATTCATTACAAGATATCGAGAGACATGTTCCTGCCAGAGGAACCTTTAGAGAGAGCAAGAAGCCATCCCAATACTAGGGATACGTTGTAGCTATGAGCTCCATCATACAAGTTGAGCCTCCCACTTTTAGAGAAGCAGTGGAAGAGTAGGTTTGGAAGGATGCCATGGCTGAAGAATGAGTCTATTATGAAGAATGACGCGGGGGATGTTGTACCAAGACCCAAAGAAAAATATGTTGTGACTTCAAAGTAGCTACACAAGATCAAGCATGTAGTCGATGAGAGTATTGAGAAATATAAAGCAACATTTTCTCCAAGAAAGAGGGAGCAGATTATGACGACATCTTTGCGCCAATTGCCTGATACACTACTATCCATTCTATTGTTTCCCTTGCTGCAAGTCAAGGATGGACCCTTCACCAGATGGATGTAAAGACTGCATTTCTTCATGGCATACTACAATAAGAAGTATTTGTTGAGCAGCCACAAGGATTTAAATTGAAAGACAAGAAGACTCACATTTGCAAGTTGAAGAAAGCTCTATATTGTTTGAAGCAAGCCCTCGGATCTTGGTATCCCCGCATTGATAGTTACCTAGTGAAGCTTGGATTCACAAGAAGCAATGTTGACCCAAACCTCCACTTCAAAATGGTCCAAGGTATGCCTTTGATTTTGGTTTTATATGTTGACGATCTATTCTTGACAGGGAGTGAACCTTTGATGCTCGAGTGTAAGAGGGAGTTGGCCTCTAATTTTCAGATGAAGGATCTTGGTTTGATGCATTACTTCCTGAATTAGTAGTGTGGCAAAGACCAGGTGAGATTTTTTTGTTTCTCAAAGGAAAATATGTCGTGAAACTATTTGAAAGATTTGGAATGGTAGAATGCAAGTCCCTGGCCACACTAATGGAGATAAACTTCAAGAAGTTATGCAGAGATGTTGTTGCTAACTTGGAGAACCCCCCGGAGTATCAACAATTGATTGGGGCATTAATGTTCCTTGTGAACACCCATCCAGACATATGTTTTGTAGTTAACTGACTCAATTCATGACTAAGCCTCTTCATGCACACTGTGTTGTTGCAAAGCACGCACTGAGATATTTGCACAAGACAATCAATCTTGGTCAGAGATATATTGTCGGAGGTGTGAGTCTACATCGATACACCGGTGCTGACTGAGTTGGAAATGTTATTGATAGGAAGAGCACATCAAGGTATTGCTTTAGTTCGGGGTCTGCAATGATATCTTCGATGAGCAGTAAGTAGAAGTCTGTAGCTTTGAGCATAGTCGAGGCAAAGTATATTATTGCTAGCATGGTTATCTGCGAGGCAATTAGGTTGAGGAAGCTCTTTGGAAGGTTGTTTGAGTAGGTCTTGGATACGACCATGATATATTGCGACAACAAGAGTGGTATCAGACTAGCAGATAACCTCTTGTTTCATCAAAAATCCAAGCATGTTAAGATCAAGTATCACTACATACAAGACATTGTGCAAAGAGGCGTTATGACACTCCATTGTATTTCGATTAATGAGCAAATAGCAGACATACTTACCAAGGCTTTGCCTAAGGGAAAGTTCTTGATCTTCAGAGAGTAGCTTGAACTAATGGATGTGACCCTCCTGGGTTAGGGTCTCAGCTAATCGACGACATTGAGCTATGCTCTACCCCCCTAGTTGAGGTCATAAGAAGAGGAATTGAGCCAGAGAGTTCAGAGGGTTGAAGGAACTCTCAACAATAGGATAGGTGTGATCCTTACCTCATGGTAAGTAGTATCCTGACTATTGTCTGACAATAGAATAGTCTAGATCCTTCCGACATGGTAAGTAGCATCCTGCCTCTTGTCATCTTGGACTTTGCAGAGTATACCCCAATTGGCATCCCACCCAAAAGTTGGGCATATTGGGATTGTTTCCCAACCATCTGGCCAATGGGTGTTGGTTACTTGAGTTAGGCACGATTCTTACCATTTATGGTAAGTGGTATCTCGCTCAAGTTATGGGATGCAAGTTGGGAAGATCAACGCACAATAGGATAGTTGCAATCCTTACCTCACGATTAGTAGTATCCCACCTATTGTCCTAAAAATAGGATAGTTGTGATCCTTACCTTCCATGGTAAGGCGTAACCTCCCTATTGTCCTTGGATAGAGGGTGGTAGCTTGAGCTCCCCTATGATCCAAGACTGTTCAGCAAATGAGCAGAGACAAGACATGACTTGATTCAGTGATGACAATGACGACATTTTTAAAATGAGCTTCATGATGTAGACAGAAATTTCTCCCTAGCTGAGAGGGAATGTTAATTTGGTAACTCAGGGACAAATTCCCTCCTTTGGACAGACTTTCTCATCCAAAGAAGACCCTCTTTTCCCTTGGAAGAATTTAATTTCGTCAAGGAAAAATAGTTCAAGTCGACCTAAAGACAAAATTGCATCTCCAAAGTCACTTATAAGTACAAGTCAAGGCAACCTCACTTGGACACCACATCAACACACATCTTCTTCTCTCTCCTCTTGTGATTGGTTCGTACAAGTCTGAAGCGGGGCAATCGAGCTCACATGTGTGAAGGGAAAGAGGCAATATTGAGATTTTGCATTGACTTTTTGTTAGGGTGATTGTTGACCAAATTTGACTTCGAATTTTGACTTGCTTTGACTTGCATAATTTCGATTTTTGTAGACAAACTTCTTCTCGTGAGGTGCTGATATTTTCTGAGCACTTTTGACTATTACTAACCATTGACTTTGACCTTTGATATATGTAGTTTGATCACAGAGATTTTCTCTCCTTTGACCGAGTTTGACCAAGTTGTTTGGCACTATTTTGACTAAAGTTTGAAAAGCAAGGAAGTTTGAGTATATTGACTCGTGACCGAGCTCTTTTGGAGGGGTTTGAACATTAACTTTAGAACTAGTTAGGGCATTTTTTTATTCTTGTTGACTTTGATAGAATTGCAAACTTTGACTTGTTGACCAAATTTGACTTTGAGGCTCATCTATGGATATTGGTTGGTAGATCTCTTGGATAGTCAAAGAATTGACTTTGACACTTTTGTTGATGAATTGAATCATTGTATCTCTCTGTTGGACATTTTATGACAATCTAATAACAATAAGAATTTGAAAGCGTTTTCCACCTTGTGGGATTTTTCCCTAGTCTTTGACCAACCATTGTCTCTTGTTATTTCTCTTGATTTTCTTCTATTGTTCATTGCATTTACTGTTCTATCTACCATTTCAAATGCAACACAAATACCCGCCATGATTACGTGTTCTTTATTTTTTTGTCTTCTCATGGAAGAACACAAAGATACAAATGGTGTTTGCAACAAATACTAAAATATCGGTGTGGAGGAAGTTTGTGTCTGGGTCAAGAGTCTTGGATCATCTCGTGAAGTTATTTAGGAAGACTTATTCACTGGGTTTTCCCCTAGATAGGGGTTTTGCCTTGGTTGTCCGCCTACATCCAGTGTTTGTGATCTTTGTGCTATTGTTTTGGTAATTGCTTGATGAACTAAAACATAAAAGAGAACATAAGAAAACCATAAGAATATCACAAGTAATTAGCTATATAAAGAAAATATTTCTGCCTTTTTGATTTTCCAACACTTCTCAAAAGTCTAAATTGTTGAAAGCTATTGATGCTCCTCTTGGAAAGGAACCTGAAGATCGTTATCAAGATGCTCTAGTAATTCTTCAAATTATGGATCGAGGCAAAGGAAATAAAGATAATCAAACATATTTCATTACCATTTTGGTTAATGGTTTTCGTTTATATAATTGCATGTTGGATTCAGGGGCTTCAGCAAGTGCCAAGACCAAATGGCTCATGGAACAGCTTAATTTGAGAATATCTAGACCATATCACAATATTTCCTCCATGGATTCAAAGAGGATTGAAGTTCATTGGTTGATTAAGGATTTGCAAGTTCATTTGTTTACTTACCCAGATATCATGATTACTAGACATTGTTGTGATTGATGTCCCTGATGCTTGGGGTATGTTGTTATCAAGGAAATGGGCTACAAACCTAGGAGGGAGTATTCAGATGGATCTGTATTATGGTACTATTCCCTCACCTAGGGGCAACAGCTTTATTAGATTTGATAGGGAGCTTGAAAGGAGATTTCATGTGCAGGACCCCAAGACGCCCAACAATGATATTATATATTTGCAAACAAGGAACTATGCTATCATGTCTAATTTTATATTTCCTTTGGATGAAAATACTAAGGTTTTGAATAACAAAAAGGTTTGGTATCCCGTCGAATACTTGGACACCTCGGATGTTGCAATAGCACCTTTCGAAGACCAGGCAAAGAAATCTAAATTGGTCACATCATTATTAGCAACACAACCTACTAGGAAGAGAATTAAAAAGCAAAAAGGGACAAAAAAAATTGAAAATAAACCACCAACTTTTGACAGAATCAATACCCAGAGGAACAAGAAAAAGGATATAAAAGATAAGGCTTGGTAGATCTGATGGTCATATACAGCAGCATTGGGATGGGTCAGTGCCCCAAGATTATTAGAATTTGACAAGGCACATCAAAGAAAGAACCCATGGACCTCCTGTGAGTAGGCAGGTTCTCAAACTGGACTTCACTGAATTTAGTGCATCTTTGTATTGTGTCCCTAACCCTACTCTCTGTTATTTTAGTTATTAGATTAGATTTCATTCCAGCATTTTTATTTCATGCTCTTAGTCTAGATTGTTATTTCTTGTTATTAGAATAGCTTTCATTTTAGTATGTTAGAGTAGTGTCTCTAATTTCAACATCTGATTTCATGATGATTTCTGGATTTATATTTGAATGGATACTAATGATGTGCCTTATTGAACTTGGATGCAGAGTCTGGATTCTCGAATGCTTTCATGAAAGTACACATCCACATGTGGAGCTAGATGTTGACCACTCAATTTGCATTTGAAGTTTTATCAACAGCCCCATGATCAGAGCACACACTTTAAAGCATTCCAGCATTGTCAAATCATGCCTCAATTTTAGACTTCATTTGCTTCATTCTATTGAACCAATTTTGCAGCCTTGTGGGGATTATGTAAAAATGACTCTAGTATGATGAAAAATGAGTCATGTAAAAGGCCTAGGTAGCTTGGGACTATACTAGCAAGTGAGTTCACTCTAAGGAGTTTTTCATTTCCTCAACTAATTACTTGTGTTTTTCAACACTTATAATCATTATACCCAAAAGCTAGATTATGGCTTGATGGTAGAGTCTTAGGTGAATCCTACTTTCTAGAATTAATGTGTATTTCCATACTAGATCGTCTCTTAAGTTTCACAAAATTTGGTTGTTTCTAAGCGTCACTTTTTAATTATTAAAAATTTCCCACTGGTTCTAGATTTTTAATAATTATTTGATGTAAAATGTAATAAGTGTTGTCTATAGAAGTTGTAGGGGGTATGAGTAATCAAAATTAGACCTCAACACCTCAACTTCCTATATAGACACACTTTGAGGGTGAAAAATATGTCTTTACCACTCAAAAATCCATTATTCTAATTTTTTGCAAAAAATGGCAAATAATTCGCCAACAATTAGCCAAAAAATAAAATGACCAAAAAATAAAAATTCTCTCCAAGCGAAAATAATAATAAAAAAAAAATGAGATGGAAATTCCCAAATATTAAAGTCAAGTCAAAAAAAATGTGAGAATTCCCATTACCAAGAAAAGATGGCCCAAGGAAAAATTTGATGGTCCAGAAAAGAAGCCATTGACCCAGCAAATTGAATTTTTTGAGGAGATAGTCCATGATTTGAGTTTTTTGCAACAACAAAAAAAAAGATAGAAATATTTTTAGAGGTCCAAACCACTCCGGGATCAAATATTTTCTCCATCCATCATCTCCTTCAAGAAAAACATTTTTTCCTCCTATATATCTACACTGGCTCATCAAGGATTCGAATTTTTTTGCGTGAGATCTAGGCGGTAGCACTTGGGATCTAGACATTTCACTTAGGGAGCGGTCTCTCTCTCTCTCTCATTTTTCTATTTAAGGAAGCTCTAAGCTCCTCATTGTAACATCAACATCGAGCTCTTGGGTATTTAAGCTCAGCTTTGTACTTGAAATTTTTCTGAGCTAATAATAAAGAAAGTCTTTGGGGTTAATGCTTTGTGGTGTTTTTCTTCTACATCTATGGTAATATTTTTCTTATTCATTTGTTCTTAATGCTCTACTGGTAAATAATTAAATTGTTATTTCCATTTACCATAGTTTGGATCTAGTGATGTACAATTATCTCGCATTGATATTTGGATTAGAGAAATACTCTAGATCTAGCAGCGTCAGTGGGTTTTCTGTTGAACCCCTAGCCTTATTTTTCATTATGCTATCTAATCCCTTCTAGATCTAACATTATCTTTCGAAAGTGTCTAGACATTTTTATTCTCTGAATTAGATATTGAGCGTTTGGGGAAAGTTTTCAGTTGAACTTGTTGAGAAATCTAGGGTAGTTAGATCAAGGTGATTTCTCTTACTTTGATAACTGCTTGTGATGTTCATTTATTTCAACTTGTAGAATTTATAATTAGCTTCTTCTTCTCTTGATCATTATTGTGTTCTTATCATCAAACAGCTACCAAAATATGAAGATCAAATAGTAAAAGCCAGGGCCAAAACCTCTCCTAGAGATGAAAACCCACAAGAAATTATTCTCTTCTTATTAATCTTCAAAAGACAAATTCCAAGAACCTTAGACACAACACTGAGACCCCTCCAAGAACAAGTCAGCCTTCCTCACAAATGAGCAACAAAATTTGTCCTTCCAGCAACTTCAATAACTTCAACCCCAGCAACTTTCTGCAACTTCAACCCTCAACAACGATTTTCGCCCTATTGCAAGACTACAACTTTTCGGCCCTTCTGCAGTAGTAGTTGCACCCTACAACTTCGCACATGTGGAATATATAGGATATTTTAGGCCTTCTTACTCCTTCACTTGGCTTGCTTCTTCTTTCTTGAACAAATAGATGATGTCTTCTCTTTTTATCACAAATTTTTGGCCTTCCTTGGAGATCTGAAATTTCTTCATGTGTAGCCGCAAAAACCCTAGTTTCCTCTCAGATTGACCCAAAAAGCTTCACATTTTGTAGTCTTCCAATCCTTGTCTTATCCTTCGCTCCTCTTCCTTGCTCATTTACTTCTTCTGCTAGTGATCAATCTTTCTTTGATAATGGTCCTTTAAATGAGGTTGGCTGCTTCTTACATATAGGCTTCTCAGCAGTTCGAATTACCCTTCATGAGGCCGACTTGTTCTCTTGCAGACCAGCTTAGTCTTGGAGGGACTTTTGAAACAATTTGACTCAAATAAATTATTTTGACTTGTTACAAGATGCCCAATGAGGTCTATTACAAATGACAAATAAATTGACCCAGAGCGTGAAACCCATGCTATATAAAATAACAATAATAAATTTTCTCTCTTTTTACATCCAAAATAATAGATAGTACATGGAATATTATGAAGACCAAACCTAGTTACAAATTTCAACACTCCCTCTTAACGAGGTAGGTATTCATAATACATAGAAGGTACATGGACATTCTCATACTAAAGAATTCCGATAAGAAGAATCAAATTGGTAAGCCATCTCATAAGCTATCTTTTCAGCTTATATAAGTGCATCTCATTATATCAACCAACATTGTCATATCGCAAGGCCTTAACTAGCAGCTCTATCTCTCCACTAGATTAGAGCACAAAGATGGGGAGACAATGATTTATAGACACCTTCATCATTGTCTCTCAAGGCACATACCCCATCTGGATGTTCACAAGGTATGTCCTTTTCAGACCATTTCCATCTTGGATATACACATCCTCAAGAAATCTCCTCTTCGACTAATCTTACCTATTGGATGCCCTAACTCATCCTTAAAGAGTATCGGTATTAGTCTCAAATGCTTACCTAGTCCTCCATTTTTTCTTCACGATGTGAAGACAAGAATGTTGTGTCTATCTTTCTCTCTCAACTAGAGAGCATCTACTCATTCCTTTACATGAAAGGAATATACCTAAGCTCCCTCTTAACTAGGGACTTGTTTCCACCAACAGCTATATGTTCTTCCGTGGAGATCATGGTACTATTAGCTGCTTGTAGGGCTCCTCCTTTCTGCATCATCATGTCATGAGTAAACTTCAACTTCTTCATCATGTAGCCATCTTCTTCCATAACTTCTTTGTAGGGCTTTGGCCATCTTCTTCATCACCTTCTTTTTTTTTTTTCAATGAAACATAGTGTCCAACCACATAATGCTAGTCATGTCATCCTTCTTTTCATGGGAAAGTGACCTTCTTTGTCATCATCTGGCTATCCTTCAAACTGCTACCTCTTCCAAGTCATCGTCTTCTCAAAATTATCTATCAAATTTATGTGTACTAGTTGTAGGTGAATTTCTACAACCTTCTGACGGTAGCCCTCTTCATAATGTGCCTTCGTCATGACATATGCTTCTGCAACATCAACATCTTTTCTTTATGAATCCATCTCCAAAGTTTCCATTACTGAGGTTATCCTTCTTCATCGTACTTATCAAGGTCTTCATAACTTCTTCATGGAGATATTATAGCAAATCCCTTTTAACATCAGATGTTTGAATAAGTACCTATAAAACATCTTCATGAACTCCCCTTTCAACTTCTTCACATATTGCTTCCTTGGGATCTCTATACATAGCTCTTCTTGCATAGAGACAATTGTTTTCCACCAACTCATATGAGGTCATATGATGCGTTGATTCTTGTTGAGAAACCTAGGGCATTTAAAGTTAACAATTTCTCTTCTTGATAATTGCTTGTGACGTACTTTTACTTCTTAATCTTATAGCCTTTTCTTTGTTAGCTTATTAATGTGTTCTTTCATTAAGACAATTACGAATATAAAAGACAAGTGACACGATACGTAGGCTTCTTCAGCCAAGGCCAAAACCTCTCACCTCTTGAGAGGAAAACCCAATCAAAATTCTTCTTCTCGATATTCAATTGATAAGTGCCAAGACCATCACACAGACCCTTGACTCTAGTATCCTCTCAAGAATCTTGTCACTAACCTTAATGCTCTACCTCTTCCTTTTCTCGCCTTTCTTCTTGATCTTGAACTGCTCTCCTCAGCTTCTACTTAGAGAAACTCAGTATGTATTCTTCTCACTGCTCCTCCCCAACTTCCCTAGAGAATCTCAGTCTCTAGGCCTTTGCTTCAGCTTCCCAGAAGAATCCTTCTCTTGCTGCCCCAGAAGAAACTTCTCCTTCGCTTGCCCAAAAGAAACTCCTCTGCCCTAGAAGACACTTTGTTGCCCTAACTTCGCACTGCCCAAAAGAAACTTCCTTGCCCCAGAAGAAAGTCCTCTTCGTTGATCACGAATATCCTTTCTTCATTCCCCCAGAAGAAATACTTTTGTTGCCCTTACTTCACACTTTTCTTCTTTACTTCGCACTTCTCTTCTGCACCTTTTCTTCATACTTCCTTTTGGACCGAATTTAGATCAAATTGCTTGCTATGAAAGGCGGCCGAGTTCTTCTATTTATACACTTCTTCACATGACCTTTAGGCCGACTTCATCTAGCAGTTTCCCCATCGTTTATAAGTCGACTTGATAAGATTAGGTGACAAGTTCTTGGAGGATACTTTGACATAGACAAGATGACCTTTTATAAAGTGTAACATGACTTCATTTACAAGACAATGACTCTTACATTTTATGACTAGATGACAAATAAATCCTAAGGACTCTCAATGGGAGTCTTGACTCAAAAACAAAATCCTTGCTCATGAAACCCATGAAGCAAGTCAATAAAATAATTTCATTTTTCTTATTTACATCTCATTACATAAAATCATATTTACATGTCATTATGAAGACCGAACCTAGTTACACTTTCAACAATTCCATCACGCCTTTATGTAGTATGCCAAACTCATGCATTCTTCATATGGAAGAGTTCTTTCTTCTTCAATCATGCTCATGAGATAAAGCGTTCTAACCATTCTATCTGTAATTAAGTGACAACATGACTTTATCTATCTATCAAGAAATTACCAAATGTATGCATACCTCTTCCTTCATGTGGTCATCTAGACTTCCTTTAGTTGCATCCTTTCCCTTGCTTGAAGATGGAGGAGTACTTCAACTAAATTATCATGTTGCACTTTTTGTCATCTTAACTTCATCCTTCCAAACAGTGGATCCCACATTAGGTGGAATGTAGACTATCTATGTAACACTTACTTCATCAATGTAGAGGTGAACCTTTTCAACAAAGATTCTAGTGGAGGATCTTGATGATCCTTTTTTGCAAATACTTCATCTGAATGATGATGACGTGTGATGAGCTCTTATCTTCCAATCTTGTTAGATGACTTACTTCAACCATGTAAATGTTGTTTATGCTAACCTTTCATGCTTCTAATATGATGTCATCTCAATCACTGCTATAATGTATCTTATCATAACTATAATGCTTCTTACCTTCAATGGTGTCTTGAAAATAAACTCAATATGTGAGAGACCTTTAATAGTAGAGGCCTTCCACTTCTTCCTTAGATTTCTTCTCTTCCGGTTCTTCTACTTTTTCTTTCGGTTCTTCACTTCTTTCTTTCCTTTTCTTGTTAACCTTCTTGAGTTTAGGGCAATCCTCTTGAAATGCCCATATTCATTACATTTATAACACTGAATCTTGGACATGTCAATTTTCTTTTGAAATTCCTTTCGAGGTTTGAATCTTCCAAATTTTCCTTTCTTCCTTGTCATAGTTGCAAATGCTTGTGTTTGCTCATTTGATCCAACGTCATTCTTTACTTTTAATTTGGTTTCTTCAATCTTACATAATGCCCATAAATCATTGAACAGCGTAGCTTCCTTCTTTCCATAGATACTTGATACAAAGTTGCCCCATTCATCTAGTAATGCATTGAGTACACAAGTGATCATCTCTAGATCTGACATTGTTTCTCCTAGCTCTTGTAATTGATCTCTAATTTGAGATATCTTCATGAGATATGAAGTTACCCCTTCTTTTGATACTTTCATCTTGTATAATTCAGTTCTTAAAGATATTATTTCCCCAGTAGTTGTACTTATAGAGTACAACTCTACCAACTTGTCATAGATCCCATTTTATGTCTTTAGTTTTGCTACAAAGGGAATGAGAGAATCCTTGATAGATTGAATGAGGATTCGTTGAGCCCTTATTTCTCCTTTCACATACTCAAAAACTTCATTTTCTATGAGAATCGAATCTATTTTCCTCTTCCATGCAAAAGGTAGTTTGATGTACGAAAAAGTTAATTGTTCTCCTTTCAGAAATTAGTCATTTGATTTGTAGGGTGAGACACAAATATAAAGTACTTACTTGACAAATGAAGATGTCTCCTTGTTTATGATGTCTTCTACTAAAGTGTGAGATTTAGACTAAGGTAGCGATGATCTACCTTCTTCAAAATGATGGTTCCTTTTGTTCAAGATGATAGAAATGTTTTTCTTCCTTCACAGGTGCTTGAGGTGTGATCTTTTCTTCAACATCAAGGAGATCACTTTGATGTCTTTGATGATGATGAGGTGCTTCTTCTTGCTTCCTTTGGATGATGATGGAGGCTTCCCAACATGCTTCAATGTGAAGAGTCCTTCTTTCTTTTGAGATGGAGGTAGGGTCCTTGAGGTCTTCTTTTATTCTCCCAAGAGTTCTTCCTTCAAGATGATAAGGTATTTGTGATGTGATAACTAGATCTACTTGATGCTCTTCCCCTTATATTCGGCCCTTATGTATCCTTTTTCAATTGAGTAATCTTGATGCTGCCTTTCCTTGTTAACTTAGCTCTAACTCCATCTTGAGAAATCTAGGGCAACTAGATTAGGGTGATTTCTCTTACTTTGATAATTGTTTGTGATGTTCTTTTATTTCAACTTCTAAAATTTATAATTAGCTTCTTCTCTTGATTATTATTGTGTTCTTAGCATCAAACAGCTACTAAAATATGAAGATCAAATAGTACAAGAGGACACAAAAAGTAGGCTACAAGCCAAGGCCAAAACCTCTCCTAGAGAGGAAAACCCACAAGAAATTCTTCTCTTCTTATAAAATCTTCAAATGACGAATTCCATGACCCTTAGACGCAAGACTAAGACCCCTCCAAGACCAAGTCAACCTTCCTTGTAGATGAGCAACAAATTTTGTCCTTCCAGCAACTTTAGCAACTTCAACCCTAGCAACTTTCTGCAACTTCGACCCTCAACAACAATTTCAGCCTTTACTACAAGCCTACAAATTTTCTACTCTTCTGCAACAGTTGCAACTTCGCATGTGGGATAGATAGGATATTTTAGGGCTTCTTACTCCTTCGCTTGGCTTGCTTCTTTCTTGAAAAAATAGAAGATATCTTGTCTTTTATCATAGATTTTTGGCCTTCCTTGGAGACATGAAATTTCGTCCTATGTAGCTACAAAAACCCTAGCTTCCTCTTTGCACACGTGAGAGAGATCGACCCAAAAAACTTCAAATTTTCTTGTCTTCTAGTCCTTGTCTTGTCCTTCGCTCCTCTTTCTTACTCTTTTACTTCTTCTAGTGATCGAACTTTCTTTGATGATGGTCCTTCAAATGAGGTCGACTGCTTCTTATATATAAGCTTCTAAGGAGGTCAAATTACCCTTCATGAGGTTGACTTGTTCTCTTGCAGGCTGACTTGGAATTGGAAAGACTTTTGAAACAATTTGACTCAAATAAATTCTTTTGACTTGTTACAAGATGCCCAATGGGGTTTATTACAAATGCCTCTTCACACATGTGAGAGAGATCGACCCAAAAAACTTCAAATTTTCTTGTCTTCTAGTCCTTGTCTTGTCCTTCGCTCCTCTTTCTTACTCTTTTACTTCTTCTAGTGATCGAACTTTCTTTGATGATGATCCTTCAAATGAGGTCGACTACTTCTTATATATAAGCTTCTAAGGAGGTCGAATTACCCTTCATGAGGTTGACTTGTTCTCTTGCAGGCTAACATGGAATTGGAGGGACTTTTGACACGATTTGACTCAAATAAATTCTTTTGACTTGTTACAAGATGCCCAATGGGGTTTATTACAAATGAAAATGACTCTTTTGACCCAAACTCTATGACAAACCCCTAGAAGCACACAATGGGTGCTTGACCTAAAAATAAATTGACCTAAAGCATGAAACCCATGATATATAAAATAACAATAATATATTTTATTTCTCTTTTTACAGCAAAATAATCATTAGTATATAGAATATTATGATATTGTTAATTGTATTGATGATAAGAGATTGGAATAGATTTGTTGAGGCTTTGCGAGTGAAGCATTACCTGGGAGGACATCGGGCCGGCACTTTGTGTTCATGTCTAGGTCCCAATGTAGGGAGGGTGGTGTGGGTCGTAGAGCTTTGACCATGGATATGCACTTAAGTCCCTGGGTTGGTGGTTAGCAAGTAAGCTCGATGGTACCTCCAGAGGTTGAAAGCTTGAGTCCAACTTATTCCCACTTAGATAGAATTACCTAGTCAAGAATCTAGTATGTGGCATTGTGGTGCCTAAACTATTGAAAGACCAATGGATAGATTGCCTTGGTCAAGAATCTAGTCCATGACATTGCAATGCCTAAACTCTTCATTGTTCATATAGTTTGAGATCTTCCATTATATTTGCATATTATGAATACCTCCCTAATTAAGAGGGAGTGCTGGAAAATGTAACTAGGCTCAGTCTTCATTAATCTATTTGAGTCATCATGAAATGTACATGTCAAAAGAATAAAGAAAATAATTTTTATTATTGTATCAATGACTTATTAAAGCATGGGTTTCATGCTTGGGTCATCATTATATTAGTCAAAGTCCCCATTGTGGACTCCTAGGATTAATATTGAGTCAATTGAGTCATTATACATTTAAAGAGACTATTCTTGGGCTTTTGAATCATGTAAAAAGGTTTATTATTGAGTCTAATATGATTTACGTAACCTCCACACCAAGTCGGCCTAAGGACACCGATTCGACCTCACTTGGAGCCTATAAATAGAAGGAGATCGAATTCATTTGGAGAATCTCACCTCAAAGCAAGTTCAATATCTCCAAGGAAGTTGGATAAGTGCGAAGTGGGTAAAAGAAGTCTAAAGGAAGTGTGAGTTGGGTCAAGTCTAAGGAGAAGGAAGAAATCGAAGTTTTGGTGCTACTCTCTCTCTGTTTCGTGCCCTAGTTTGGGAGATCAAAGTCTTCCAAGTGTTGTTGCCAGTTACTGCTTGATGTCGTAAGTTGTTGCATTGTCGAATTTGTTGGGGTGGAAGTGTTGCTACAAAGGGGTCGAGGATCTGGAAAAGCTGACTTGGTGTGGAGGAAAGGTTTGGTCTTCATCTAGGTTGAACAGTATCAAAGAATACTATTGAAGGAAGAGATTTTTTTACTGGGTTTTCCCCTCAAGGGGTGTTTTTCCCTGGTGTAGTGCCTACATCTTGTGTCTTGTGTTTTTGTGATCTTCATACACACATAATATGGTAATTGCTTAATGGAAGATAAGATAATAATTAAGTAAAAGAAGCCAACATAACTCACAAGTAATTATCAAGAAAGAGGAAACAAACCCTAATCTACTTGCATTGATTTCTCAACAAGTCTAACCATTAGGGAGTTTCCATTAAGGGTGAAAACAAAAAGTGGCAGGGAGAAATAAGAAGATTGCCACTACATACGTGGAAGGACCCAAGGACCACTTTGCCACTTACATCTTTAACTATCACACAAAATAAAAATCTTACATGCTACATCCAAAGATAAATCCTACAAACTGCAAGAAAGAATCGAATAAGTTAATAAGCTTTATCCTCTATGGTTGGGAGGAATGATTGTTATCCATTCCAACCAAGTTCAATTCCCACAAGTGACACAATGAGCTTTGTTGTAATGGAATTATTGCTTAAGCTTTGTTATTGAGTAGTCCCTTGAGGATAGAAACATGTATATTTCTCATATGGAATATAAAGATATTTCTCATGTGAAAAAAGCAAAGAATAAGAAGAATCTTTTATTGTGGACAAAAGTAAGGACATGATAGAAAGCAAAGTAGAAGTCAAAGAGAAAATTGTTTACGCAACAATATAGTAGGAGAAATTCAACAGCCTCCACAAAGATTCAAACCAAGAAAAACAAGGTAGACATTTTGTTCAATTCTAGCTCATAGGCCAACCTCATTACAAAGGGCAATGTAAGTAAGTTTGATTTAGGTATGGGTGAATAAGGATGAAGAGTTCTAGTAACATGTAATGCAAAGTTAGATTTGTTATCAATGCAAATTTCATTGATGAAATAGAATTCAATGCGGTGATTCTTGATGTTTGAAAAAAAAGTGGGGTATAAGATACAACTACCACTAGATTCTTCTTTACTGGACACAAGATTTACAATCAGCCCATCTTTAAATTCAAACGAGGCATAGGAGCAAGGGAAGGAATATTTGAAGCAAGGAGTCAAAAGAACAAGTACCTCACATGCATACGACCCTTATTTTAGTGGTAAAGGAGAAAGGGACTTATAGACAATGTGCATTGACTATAGAGCTCAAAACAAGATTGTAGACAATCCACAAAAAAATGCCACTCCTTGAATGAACAAATCTTAAACCAACTTACCTAAGCCAAAATTTTCTCTATTTGTTTGCAATGGAATAGGAACAGAAACAAACACAGTCATGGAATATAAAAAAACACAATTTTTCTAAGGAACACAACTAGGAAAACCCTTTGCTAGATTGAGAATTTTATTGATATAAATTTAGAGCAACAAATCTCTTACAACACAGTCTTCTTTCAATAAAGAAAACAACTTATTCTCCCTGCTAATCCTTAAGCTTGAAACACCTGCAAGAATGCTAACCCTACCTCTTCCTTTCCTTGCTTGGTTGAGTTCATATTTCCTTGCGCTAATTTCTCCTAAATCCTAGCACAATAGAGGCTCCTATTATTTAGGAATTACTCCTAAATTATAGCGCATTCCTCAGGGAATTCTTCTATTTCCAGCTCTTCCCACCACAACCTCCCACACAAACCCAAGCTCTCTATTGCCTTATCTCACCAACTCGTGCTCGCACAACAATTGAATACTTTTGTGCCCTAGTCCTCCTTATAAGCTTTTGGAATAGGCTAAATTTGGCAAGATATATTTTTGGAACTCAAACTAGTGATTGATGAGCTAATTGAGTCTAACTGGCTCATGCAACTTGTCCATCCTCAATTTAGAACTTGAGACTCACTCACTTGTCTTTTTCCAAAGCTAACTCGCACTAGAAAACAAACTAAGCCTTCCACTTTTGCATATGAATCAAATTGCTTCATGAATTGTCCTAACTTATAGGAACTCGTAGCGATTTTTAGGAATTTGTCCTAAATATTAGGAACTCGTCCTAAATTTTAGGAACATGTGCATGCTAAGGAAACCCGCTTCTTGGTCTCTTTGACTAAAGAACAAGTCAATGAAGGACCTTTCTCGCTACTATTTTCAACAAAGACCAATCTCAAGAATCAATGCCCCTTGCACTAGGTTAGGTTAGAGACTTGTTATATCAACTCCACATGGAAGACATTGCACCAAACTAGATTTGAAATATGGATGTCATCAAGTTCAAATCAAGAAAGAAGAAACTTGGAAAACCACCTTCAAGACAAAACAAGGCCTATATGAATTCACTTTTTTTCTTCTTTTCTTTTTTTCCGACTAGTGAAATCGACGATTGGAGTGGTTTTGTATTCATGTGACACAGAGTTGATTCTATTCACTGCCAATATAACCACTAGTTGCACCACACTTGCCGCTAATGTTGACATTTTTTATTTTCTAGTGCAACCCAGACTAGTATAGTTTTTTTTCAAAATTGATAACTACTTCCGATGATTCAATTAGACCTCTTATAGCATTCCAATCATTAAGCAGTTACATATGAAAAACTTCAATCATTCACTTTCTACAATAGAGCAATAGAGATCACAGTAAACAATAAACACGAGACAAGAGAGACCAAAAATTAGGCTCACAAACATGACAAAACCCCCAAGGGGAAAACCCCACAAATATTTCCTTATCAGAGAGAGATTCAATTCATCAATATTACATCAAATATTCCAATACGACATTCCAAAATCTGACCTCAATATGTCCAAGTCAAAACCAGTCAAAGGAGAGAGAAGAAGGTCAACGCTGGTCAAATTTTAAATAGTGTCGAATTTTGGCCTTTGGAATCTCTAAACAATAGGGTGGAAATTCAGTGAACCTCAATCAAACAGTGACTTGCAATTCTCAGTTAAATGCCTCAATCAAGCCTATTACCGCTCAAACTTTTAGGGGGCATAAAAAGGACTTCTAAAGGGATAACTGCTAGATCAAACGGCAACAACAGAGGCTTAACCCACTGTCACCTCAGCTAAGACTCCCTTCTCTTTACGGACTTTCACCGATGGGAGGAGACCCAGTATATAGAAGGTCACTTGTGAAGGATGAATCAAAAAATGGATGTGAAGTGACCCTACCAATCCTTTTCCTAAAAGGGTTTTAAGAATAGAGCTTACTTGTTGATTAAGCAAGGTACAAATATTTCTAGGATGAGGAGGAGAGGATTTGAGGGTTAGGTTAGAGGAATATGCCTTATGAAGGAATTTCCTAATCCTAAAATCCTTATTAGACTTGACTTCCCGAATGGTTCTTGAAGATTTGACTTTTCAAAAGTGTGGGACCACACGAGACCAAGTGGACCCAGGCTAGATTAAGGGGGGAGAATCTAGCAACCAATGATGTTCTTAACCCAGAAAAGGAGGGGGAAAGGATCAAAGTAAGAATTTTCACTTGAAATTGTCAAATTGATCCTATGAGGCACTAGCCTTGGGAGCACTAGGGCAAACTTTGATCTCGGAGCAAGGGCTTGGGTTATTTCACAACTCCATCGTCGAAATAGCTTCAAAATTGGAGGCGGCCTTGAGGACACACCAACGCAAGAGAGGCTAGGAGATCGGCCTTTTTCTTGGGCTATTTTGTCAAGAAAATGATGGCCTAGGTGACCCAACTTCGCTAGACCTAGAAGAGGGGGGAAGGGTGGAGAAAAGTATTCGTTGAGTGACCATCTATTGGAGGATCAATGCCTTAATCCTTGGGGAGATCGGAGTCTAGGATAATGATAAGAAAGGACCTTGTATTTCGGTCAAGGAGGCTTCAAGGACCTCTTCGTTCAACCTTTAGGGCAAGAAGAAGAGACCTCGAAACTTTTATACTTCGCTTAGCAAAGGGGATGTCTTATCAAGAGAAATTCCCCGGTGGAATTATCCCTAGGAGATTTCATTCACATACATGGCCCAAATATTAAGAGACGCTATATAAAAACAATAATCCCACAAATTTGTAATTATGCGATGCAACAATTAGCCTTATTATAGCGAAAAATCTCATTCAATGCATATGACAAAAGTAAAAGAAGGATAACATTAAAAGTGTGCACTTACATGTAAAAGAACATATCCAACCATCAACAACTTGACAATAAAGAAGCTCCAAGATAAAAATACTCCAATCCAAAGATCAAAATTCATCCATGCTCCAATTCTTCATCCCAGAAAAAGTGTGAAATTCTCTAAAGAGAAGTGAGATCCAATCCAATGTGATGATGAAAAAATGAACTCATCTCACTTGTATTTATACACTAACTAGGAGTTTGAATTAGTATCTTCGGCCTACATATGCCCCAAAAATAAAATAATGTGCTAATAACGTAACTTTTGATGACAAGCCCACCAAACTAGCTCACAAATGAAATAGTAAGCCACTTAAGACGTCAAATGATAAATAATACATGTCGTAGGGCCCCCCAAGAGGCCTGATGAGGTCCATAGGTACCATAATGAAGAATAGGACCCTCAAAAGTGATGGACAAGGGGATGGCCCCTTGTTCTCCAAACAATAAACCTGTGGTGCTCCGAGTGAGTGTGCGGGCACAATAATAACCTCATGGGCCTCGATATGAGTCGAAGCTTGTAAATCATCTGTAAGGGCTCCGATGATGGTGTAGGTGATGCCACATCATCCTACATGTCTTGGGTCAGCTGCCAAGTGCATGGTACACCTGTGGGGCTAGATGGGCAAAGGTGAATGAGGTGCAATTTCTTCGTCCAATAGGTGAATCTCAAGCAATCTCTGAACATCCTCGGGGATCCATGGAGTGTTGTCTACTGTTGTGGAAACCCATGTCTCTCAACACACCCTACATGTGGCAGTGTAGCTCTCTAGAGGGTTAGGAACCCATATAGGGAGACCAAACCCAAGATGGAGACCATCTGCAATCTTGAGTAAGATCTAATGCGTCCCCTAGCCTTCCAGTACAACAAGTCATCAAAGAAATAGAGTAAAAGAGCTTACAAACCATGGACATAGGTGTGGACTCCATAATGGCATGCCCTTCCAGAATGGGCTTTAGGATGTGCTAAGGTATCCAAACTCCAAATGGGGTTAACCAAGTACCCTATTAGGTGTTTTCTACTTCTAAAAGGGATAATATGTCCAAGGTATATCCTTTGAAAGGTGGTGGTATGTGATAAGGAGGTGAATAGAGTAGGGTATGAGAAGGGGCAACCTTGGGCCACAAGTTGGGGTACAAGGGTAGCTAATAAAAGGGAAGCCCACACTTGGCTATTAAATGTATAAGAGAGAGCAATCATGGTACATGAGATGCCCCAGCCTTGATTTTTCCACCATTCTTTATATGCCTTTTGCCTTTTCATAATTTTTCTTTAATTAATTGCTCGGGGCTCAAGGGGTAAGAGCAAGATGTGTGAGATGTAACAGTGGATACACCTTTTTAAGGTAGGGCGGTTCATTGCCCACTAGGGGTTGGGACAATCATGGGTTCCTATATGATGAAGGAGGCCCATAGAACCCGTAGGAACCAGGGTGATGGCCATGATGATGGGGTAAAGCTCATGTATTGGCTTTTGCCCACATGTTAAATGTGTTTGTCTCAATCATCTTTTGCATTTTGTGGGGCACTTACTGTTGAATGTGGTCAATTATGGTTTTAATTTTCTTTTTAGCTACATCAACCTCCGGGGAATCATTCCAGGCCTGACCCAAGGTGCGGGCAAGGGGAAGGCGAGAACTAGCCCTTGTGGACCAAGTGGAGGAATGTGGACCCAGATGGGAGAAATGATGAATGGGGTAATAATGAGTGGAAAAGGGATAATATATGTGGATGAGGGAGCGAGATCACGCAACCAAAATCAAGGTTTCCCGTGAAATACCATCCCTAAAGCCAAACGGTCAGTAAAAGAGATCTTGTAGGATTAGAATCCAAGGTTAATATCCAAAAGGGGTCTAGAGGACAAGAGCACAGACCTCACCCATTCTTTCCGCTGAATCCCCCCATTAATCCATGCCCAAAAGTGTCAATGATAAGCAAACTACAACACTTAATTACCAAATGACAAGGCATACCTTTAGGTTCGGGAAGCCCACCTTCAACCATACGATCATGGCAGATGGGTGAGGAACCACATGGCTAGCTCAGGTGGCAAATAAATGGCACAATGAGCTAGTTGGTGGTTGCAAGGGATTGTTGCCTACTGGTTGAAGACCATCTTGGAGAAAAAAAAATCTCCCATGGATATCACCCACAAAATGGTGGGTAACAAAGCCAACGATCAAACCAAGTCAACGAGCTAGAACTAGGACAGAATTTCGATCAAATCAAGGTAACGAGTCTCTATAATCTTCGGCCTTCAAAGAAGGTCAAAACTTTGGTCAAACAGATGCAAACTAGTCCAAGTCAACATTGCTCAAATAGTGGAAAAGAAGTTGGTCAACACAAACAAAAAAAGACTCCTTTGCACGTGTGGATGTATATCTACAATTTTTAGATTGATGTGATGGATGTGATATGTGTCAAATGAATTCCAACGAGCCTTTATTTGTATGTGATTTTGGAGGTGACTTTTCCACATGTGGGGTCGACTTGATCATCTTAGGCCACCTTGGTCAAACACCAAAAATTTCAAGTCTCTTTATCAATTGGCCAATGAAAATACCGACCATAGCTACCATATTTTTCAACATACACACTTTAATTGGGGGATCAAACCAAGCACCTCATAATATTTTGCATAACATGTTTACATGCTTTGCCAAGTCAGTTACCCTCGTAGGCTAAGGCCTATATGAATTATTAGTAATGCCACTTGATTTAAGTAATGCACTAGTAATTTTTATGTGTTTAATGATTAACATTATACCCATTCATATATTACGTTTGTCATAACAAAATTATGGATGTAATCTTGATCTTTAATACTACTTGTAAGGAGCATGTTGTGCCACTAAAGCAAGATGGAAACAATGAGGAAACGCCAACTACTAACAAATGTAAACAAATGTTGCTAGGTAGTCCCTAATGTATTTAAGGCATGTGACTAGTGGTAATGAGTTGAAAACTTGATATTCATATCATTCAAAAACAAATACCATCCTTAAATAGCCCACTCCTACCAATGTCACTAAAGCTAAGAGCTTTGTGGTTCTTACCTAATATATATGAAAGTTCATAACTTCATTTTAAGATGTGGCAACACGACTTCATATAATTGTAGTGAGTGGTAGGAGTTTTTGATGAGGTAAGAATCAACAAAAACACATTTGAAGAATTGAAATTGAAGAGTAGTCAAAACCCAATCATGGCACTACTTGTTGTGGAAGTCCTTTGAAAAGTAAATTAGTGTTATTTAGTATGTTATGGGTGCAATCTTATCCATATTCATCACCACCCTCCACAAATACTTAAAGACCTGATATAAGCTACCAACAGCAAGATATTTTAAATGCATGGAATTTCTACAACAATTTCATGTAGTGATTAAATATATGGTGGTACTACCAAGTGTCAACAATTTAGTTGATCTATTATCAAGATTGCCATCACCAAAAAGTTGTTGATATTTCTAGGGTTCATAGAAACTAGAAAAACAATTTCCATTTCCTTCAATAGATAACTACTTTCTATGATCAATTAGCATCAATAACATTCAATATCATTAAGCAGTTATACATAAGAAAATTTCAACAATTAAACATGAAAGAGCAGTAGAAAATAACCATGAGACAATGAGACAAGAGACAAAAAAATTAGGGTCGACGTCAGGGAAAAACCCACAAGGGGAAAAAACAAAAATCTTTCCTTATGAGAGAGACAAAGATCAGAGTTCATCAATATATCCAAAAAAAACAAAACATAACAACTGACCAGAAACATACCAATCCTCCTTGAGATTTTCCCCTCCTTCGCTAGAAGAGACACAAAACAATAGATCATCGATGTGCCAAAGTGAGGAGGAGAGGTCTTATATTTATAATCTTCCAAAGGGGTCGAAAGGGTGCCTCCAAGGGGCCCAACACACTTGAACAATAGGAGGCCGACTAGAGCAATTTTAGGAGGCATAATATAAATTCAAATTTTTATATTTCTTCACATGATGAAAATACTGACCATGGCTACCATATTTCCAACAAAAGCCAGAACTCTACAAGATGAGGAAGCTTTGAGTACCAAAGGAAGAAAGAGACAAACAATAAAGGAGGGCCATAACTCCAAGGTTGTTGGACATTTGGGGGTCAAGAGTACTATGACTAGCTTAGAAAAGTATATTTATTGGCCCAAGATGTGAGAATTAATAGTTAGGTATATTAGAGGTTGTATCTTGTGTTGTACCAACAAGCCTAGCAACAAGAAGAAAGGATTACATAGTGCACATCCAATCCCCACAAGGCAATGGGAAGGTATATCCATGGGCTTTGTTAGGGTTCATCAAGGATAGGAAGAAGGCATGAATACTTGTTTGTTGTAGTCAACAAATTTAGTATGATGTAAGTTTCGAAGAGTGTAAAAAAACTAACAAAGCATATGAAGCAACAAGCTTGTTCTTTAAAAGGATCCAAAAGTACTTTAGGATAGCAAGGAGTATCATTTCTAAATAGACAAAACTAGATTTTTCAATATAAATTTAATTTAATTGTGGCATAAGTTGGACACTAAATTAAAGAGATCATCTAACTTCCACCTTCACATTGATGGGTAGAAAGAGGTGGGCAATAAGGCTTCAAGTCAGCAATCAAAGTAACCCAACACCTATGATGAAATAATAATTTATATACAACAATTCTATAACAAAGTTGTCCACCTTATACACACATTTACTCAATCGCAAATGAAGATAAAATAAGATAATTTTATTAATCTCCAAAAAATGATGACAAATAGGTCTATTAGATTGCTACATACATGAATGTCGATAAAAAGTGGGAGCCCAAAAGCTACTCATATAAAACCATAAGAAAAATGAAGTTAAACTATAACATCTAATATTTAGAATCTAAAAGCCCACGGGGTGCAAAATAGACGATGATGGGGTGTACAGATAAGTCACTCTCTGATGTGAATGTCATCGCTTCGAAACTCCGTAGGCAAAAATTCAGCCAATGTTAAGGGTTGGTGTGGCCCTGGCCGGGTGCAATCCCTAGGTGATTTTGACGGCTTGGATGCCCTTGGGTCGCGATTTCTCAAGCCACAGGCCAAGCATGAAGTAATCCCTGCAAAACTCAAACAACTTGACAAACAAAAGAAAATAATATTTAGAATCTAAAATCTAAAATCAAAAAATACAATACAAAGTTGTAGCATGGATAAAAAGGTATTAACTCTTCTAAGAACTGCTTGATTAGAACACAAAGAGGCAACTCTTACCTTCTATAAAAGATATGGCACCATATCCATAAGAAAAACTACTAGATGGCATGATTCTACAAAAGAAGATTTGAACGACCAAAAGGGGTCAACAAAAACTTTCACAAATGGATTGGAAGTACAGTAATCAACCAAGGCCAAATGGTACCTCCAAGGAGAGAGTTGAGGAATTGTTCTTCATCTCCTTCAAAGCAAAAGCTTTGAGAGCAAGGGCCTCCCATTACGCGGAAGGATAACCCATTATCAATCTCCATAGTTACTATATGAGTTTATTTATACCCTAGAATGGGGAAGACAATTTGAGGCCTAAAATGGCCTATTTGCAATAAATATTTAAAAGCACAAAATCAAGTGAGAACTAGAAAATCATATGGTTCAAGGTCAAAGAAGAATTTTGGGGAGGGTCATGGAGATCCTCACTACATTATATGGGTTTGTCCAAGTATTTTGAGATAAACCACAACAAAATATCAAGTATATCTTTGTCAATCATCTTATATATAGTGTGAGGGATGAAGTGATCCCTCATCGAATCAAGAATGATTCGCTTTACCTTGGCCTCCTATTTCTTAAGTATGACCAACTTTATCAAATCCATCTTTAGTATCAAGACATTTATGAACTATCTATCAATTCCAAATAGGTGTCAGGAACTAGGTCAAGCCACAAGCTTAAAAAAAAATGTGCGACAACTACTATCACTTTTTCAACATGCTCCCAAAACTCAACTTCTAAGGAATGAAATTGGAAGCATCATTCAACCTATCACACTACCTAAGACCAAGAGTCATCATCGTTCAAATAAGACACATAACTCAAGCCAAAAAATCAACAATTAAATGAGTTGAACAACCCTTTAGAGTTACAATGCTTCTCCCAAGCATCCTATGGTTTTACACTGAGCTAACTTGAACAAGGTCAAGTACCACTCCCAAGTACAACGTCGTTGAAATACCAACTCCCTCTTCACCAAAAGAATGCTTTAAGCAAAATAGCTCTAAAAACATGTAGAATTTCAACCTTGTCATTTTTAACACAAATCCAGATACTTCACCTCACATCGAAAGCTTCCTAGATCTAGTTATTGTGAACTACAACCTTAGAGTTGATTTAAATATTAATTAACAACAGCAAACAGTGGACAATATCCCATCTCACTCAACCCAACACACTAGAAATCCCAAGAGAAAAGATACCAAACATATGCCAAAAAGAAATCTGGAATTACTTTAATTACTGCAATTTTCCAGCCATAAATCTCCTCTATTATCTTAAAGATGTATGTTAAATCACTTAAAACTTTCATCACTTCAATATGTAAAGTCAGCATGAACAATAAGTGTTGGAAATTAGCTCCTCAAGAGAAATGAAAGCTGAAAAACATAATTGCAATTACATGGGTATTGGACAGCTATAAACTTCATGTGTGTGTGAGTGAGTGGGTGTGAAGTACATGTACATACCACAACTTTAATAGAAAGAGGGTACAATCCTCCAAGCTCTCCAAAGCACTAGCTAATGGAAATCACAAAAACGGTGAACATTATGAAAGATATCAAGCAAGCCATCATCAACACTAGCAAGTCTTGCTTCACACCAACACATTCTCTCCTCCTTTATTGATCTCTTCTAGGGTAAACCCTATACATGTGTCGATATATAACAATAAAGTACATTCACATACAACTTTAACACAAAGTTGGTACAATCCTTGCCACTCTCCAAAACCCTAGCTAATGAAAAACATGAAAATTATAGCCATTCCAAAGACCTCAAGCAAGCCAGCATTAACACTAGCAAGTCCTTGTTCACTCCAACACAAGATGCCTCCCTCTCTCCTCCTCAATCGATCCCATCTAAGGTGAACCCTGGCCTCTTTGCCTCCTTGGGGTGAAACCCTAACCCTAGAACAAACTTGAAATTCTCCAAGAACCTTAATCCGCAAGACAATGAAAGATGATCCAATGAAAAATACACGAGAGGAGAGAGAGAAAGACTAATGTGCTACTGATCACACTTCTAACACAAGATGATGAACGAATAGATGAATGAAAGGACTCTCCTTCTACTATATTAGAGGTATGGGATGCCAAGAATATAAAGTGGCACCAAACCCTTACACGCAACCTATATCTAAGGAGTAGGTTCACAAATGTGTAACATTATACTCCAAAAGGATGCATGTCAAGATCCAAGAATGATGTCATGAACAAGCAAAAGCTCCAGACCATAAATGCTCCATAGAATGTCTATAATTATCCTCCCCCACAAACCACCAAAGGCTCCAACCTATGTTGCACAAAATACCTTCCTAGGTGGCGTACCAATACTGAAAATGTACTGAAATGTTGGAACTTCCCCAAAATGTTGTCATCCATACCGTATGGCACTTCGAAATCCTAAAATGGCATACAATACAACCGACAACATTTCGGAGTTGTTTCAACCAAAATCCGAAGGGTCAAGTGGCTATTTTGGGCACACTCAAGCAAACAAGTAGGGCATGGGCCCCTTCTATGGCCCAAAAATGCTTAATTAAACATTTTTCGTAAAGTTTGTTTCACTCCTACGCTAATTTCATTAAAAAATATTTCCACTTAGAGCTCTCTCTTCTTGCACTTGATATTAATGGTGATTCAAGCAGCACTAGAAGTACTAGTAGAATTGCCTTTTTTGTTGGATAAGCATTTTGTTATATTTTTGTTGATGACGATAAGGATTTCTTTGATTACTAATATGTAATCAAATTGTTACTTTAATGTTGAATTTCTATAGCTATGGTCAGTCTTTATAATATTTATTTTTAGCCCTTGTAATGTATAAAGAATTTGTAAGGCATGTTCTTCATGTCATTTTGATTATTTAGTCCTTGAAAGAATTATTGTAAGACATGTTCATCCTGTCGGATTTAACAAGTAGGTCCACACATGTGGATACTCCAAAAGGACACATGTCAAGCTCCAACACAATGTCATCAACAACAAAAACTCCAAAAAACATGAATGCTCCATAAGATGTGTATAATGATGCTCCTCCACAAACCTCCCAAGGCTCCAAAAATTCTCCAAAGGAATATGCTCCTTCGATTCCACCACACCTACATGGCCACTCCCTCATCATAAGCTACTATGAGTCAAGCACAAACCTCCATGCAAGTGACCCAAGTGTACCCATGCCATCTAGGACTAAACATCCTCCTCCCAAATGTCAAGCAATCTTCCTCTAAAGCAAGGCATCCTCCAAGGAACCAACTTAACCTCCACATTAGCATCGTGAAAAAGTTACGAAGTCAAGGTCTCCAATGACCCAAGAAAAGAATGCCACAATCATTAAGCAAGGTCTAATAATCTAACAGAGTAAAACACATCCACAATACATCTCCATTACAAAAAAAAAGGCTCATCCATACACCATGCACTCTACATCACATCAAGCAACCCCAAACATGGTGTAAACAAGTTTGAAATTTGAAGTAACCTCAAAAGCTAGCAATATCCTAATAGGGGGAACCATACTTCAAACAACTACTCAAGGAGGGCTCTTTCCACTACTCAACTATAAAACTTTCCAACCAAAGTTATCTCTTGATAAGACAAACTTCGACTCATTCAAACATCTTCTCACAAGACCATCATAAACCTTGTTAATCAAAGCTTAACACATTTTCTCCCTAGAATTCTTCTTTCAACGACACAAACCCCACCCTCAACTCTTTCATCTCCATGCTTCTGTTGAAGTATCTAGGGCAAATAAGTGTAGTGTGATTCTTCGTTATTTGATAACAATTTGTGGAGTCTTTTCACTTTTCCTTGTTTAGCTTAATCTTCTTCTTCTTATTATTAATGCATGTGTGTGTACTTCATCAAACTACTACCAAAACATAAGAACAAGAACACAAGATATTGGCTCTCTGCCAAGGCCAAAACCTCTCTTCTCTTGAGGGGAAAACCCTTTCGTGAATTTCTCTTATTGAAGCTTCTATTGATCAATGCCAAACCCTAGACCCTAACATGAATATCCTCCAAGCACAAGTCAAGTCCTTCCGACACTTTGTTTCTTCGGCACTTCCTCCTTCCGGCACTTTGACCTCCTTCTTCCAGCACTTCGTTCTTCTCTCAATTGTTGATAGACCTTGTTGCACTTGCTCTAGAAGAGACACCTTTTGATGATCCCCTTTTCTTATGATGATCCCTTCCTTCTTCTTGACCAAATGAGCTCCTTCTTCAAGGTGTAGGTGCAGACTTGATGTGATTGTCCTGCAGCTCTAAATTCTCGCACGTGTTGTGGTTTACTTGTTGTTGTGGCCTCTTTTCTTCTTCGCTTGAGTGCCCTTCCTCTTCGCTTGATTGGGAGGCCTTATAGGCCTTGTTTACTAGTCCAAAACAAAGAGATATGTCACTATGGGCTTTTGTTGTTATGTCTGCAGGTAGACCCTTCCTTTCTCACACGTGTGGTTGTGTTAACCCTAGAAAAACAGTCCCTTCCACCTCGGCTTCTTTCTCTCTTCCTTCGCTGCCCTAGAAGACCTCTTCTTCATCCTTTTCTCAGCCTCTTCTCTTCTCAGATTTTTGCATTGATTTCAGAGGTAAGTGAGTGTGTTTTGTTGGAGTGGACAACCTCTATATATAGAGGATTGTCCCTCCTTTTAGGCCGACTTGAGGACAGTTTGCAGGTTGACTTGTTGTGCTTGCTTCAGATGGCTTCTTTGGTGGTGTAACATGCTTAAAGGAGCTTCTTTGATGGTGCCTTTGCATAGAAGGAGACTTGACTTTGCTTGGAGGTATTCTCTTGACTTTAATACATATTCATACATGGTGTAGCATGTCCTTAAGGCCTTCAACATTTCCTTTTGACTATTTGACTCATCTATAGCACTTAACATGTGCTAGACCTACTTCAATGAGCAAGAAACTCATTGACATATATTATAAAAATAATATTTCTTTTCTTGAATAAGTACAAATATCAAAAGTACATTTATGAAGACCGAACCTAGTTACATTTTCTTCCGCAGCTTCCTCTTACAAGATTTCTTAAAAATATCCTCCCACCCTTCCGTCAAGTTATGACAACACACTTTCAACAATACCTAAATCCTCCCTTGCTCAAATAAGGAGACCTCAAGCTAGAGAGGTCAAACACCAAACGATGTGTATCAATGGAAGTTTGAACTATCCAAAACCCCTAGAATGAGCAATTTAAGAACATGCATTGAAGGTTGTTAATAAATATTTTATTGTACTATCCTATCATAGTACCAAAGCCTAATCCAACCGCCTAAAGTACACATGTATTAATGACTAGCATTATCTACAATGTGGCCTTCTAGAAATCTCTTTCACCAAGAGTTTTGTGCTAGCAAGGATTTACTAGGAAATAGTATTATTGTCTCCATGGTGGTGTACACTATGGTTTTACCATTTTGGTCTAAAATAGAACCTTTTCCCATTATACATAGTCACATGCTTCATGTTTAAGATCAAATTCGACGACCATGCTATTTGTAAAAATTTGTCATTATATAAATTTAAATTGAAACAGAAACCCATATGAAATAGAAATGTGCTTGACGCATCACCCCCAAAAAATCAAGAAATGAGGAAATGTAACACACACACACACGCACACACTGAAGCTTTGAAAGAAAACATTTAAGTTTTAACATTATAATTTAAAATAAAAATACAAATTCATGAATAAACAGGCAAGTGTCAAGGCTTAAGGCCCAAGAAAATCTTGCTACAACAAATACCTACATTTCATCGAAATTATCACCTATATCGGGATCCTCATCATCAAAATCACCCTCTTAGCATTCAAATAAAGACAAAAAAAGCTTAACATGTCAAATCTAGATTTTCTTTGAGTGATGGTACATTTTTACTAGGGCCATGATAGAGGATTTCAACAATCAATACCACTAACATCAAGGTACATAGAGGGCATAGATTATGAAGAGGTAAGGTGGTCGATAATCTCTAGTCCAAAAATCCTAGTGAACAAGTGGTGAGAAGACATGCCGAAGGTTCAATAATTACGGCATCATTTATATCCTAGGATAGAGCAATAGTTGTAATGAGCTGACTCAAACATGGGTGGAGCAACAATGGAGTCTACTTTCAACCATATGATGTAATCACTCATAAATTGACATTTGCTACTTTGTTGATCGTTGAAAACCCCTACGCCAAATTTATACAAAAGTTCAGCAAAAATCATGTGGCACTTTAAGATTTGCATAAATTTGAACTTCATCCTTCAGGTCTGACGAACACAATGACTCAGCCATTATACCAGCTTGTAAGGTTTCAAACATAGGTCGCCTTTTTACAATCCCACTTCAAACTAGATCTTTCATATCATCAAAAGAACCAAGATTTTGCAACCCAAACTTTAAAGAATTATTTTCCAAAAGAATAGCCATCTCCATGGGGACTTCTGATTCGTACAATGTCTTCTTGTGAGTAGAAAATTGTATTGTCCCCAAACCCATCTAAAGGATCTGATGAGTAATCGAACCAACTCTTCCTCCTTCCTTCCACTGTAAGACAACCTTCCATCTCATTTATTGAAGTTTGAGTTTTGCACAACTAGTGTGAACAATTTAAGGGTTATGTGTGCATGTATGTATATCTATATATGGATGTTTACATATATATGTATATAAAATGTATATCCTAAAGTAAATACATGTGTGTGTGCATGCTCTTATGAAAAGAGTCAAAGCCCCTGACACTTCATTCTATCAAAAGCTTGGGACATATTAAGGTAAGTATCAATTCCACTATTTCAATTTTTATTTGTTTTTGGAATATTGTTTGAACAAGCTTGTAATCGTTCTCCTGTTAATTTATGATTATATTTATATAACAAAAAAAATATTCTTATAGTATATCCACTCCATGCAAAGGGCAAAAAATGCAAATTTTCTCTTTAATACGATATATGCATCCTTCATAGCGAGCACTAATCAAAATAGACTTAATCTTACATAATATGAAAAGAAAGGAGAGATTGCATACCAAATGTGTACTTAACAGGTTTGCGGTCACGACGGGAACGACCAATAGCCTCTCCTTGTGCACCAAAAAAACTATCTAGAAGCGTGGCCTGCCTTTGCTGTTTTTTTAGAGCTCGTTCTTTTTTCTGTTAGAAATGACAGTACAAGAGAACAAGAACATCACAGAAAGACATGAATTTTGGACCAGAACTATGAGGACTAATCACAACAAACAAATTGAAGGTAACCATAGATTCAGTCTTGTTGAATATATCAGATAGTGATGTGAATGAGCCATCAAATTGATGACATCCTCTATCTCCTTTGCCAATATAAACAAAAATTAAATCGATATGTATTCAACATCGATATCTCGATTAAAGAAAAAGTAATTATGAATTTTGTCTCCTTGTCACTTCTCCTAATTATTGTTGCACCCATTCTGAATACGCTGAGAATCACAAACCTTCTGGAGTTCTTCAAGAACAGGAACAATATCATTCTTAACTTTCTTTCCAATTCCTGCCTCTACCTTATTTCTACTGGAAGCAAATTTCTCCTGCAAATAATCAAGAGGTTACGAGAGATCTACAACATTATATATGCCATATCTATAATATAAGTTATTTTCATTATTCTGTGCACCACATTTGAAAATAAAATGAATACTGTTGTTAAAAGCTAGTAAGTACTTTATCAATGGAAGGAAAAGGAGCAATAGACTTTTGGAAGATTGCAATGCATAAACCTCATGACAATCTTCTTTACAAAAAGTTCATTAAGAATGTCAATTTTTCATGAAAATCTTCTTTACAATAAGTTCATTAAGAATGTCATTTTTTCCAGCTACATACCGATACTGCCAGGAATTCATCAAGGTTGGTTGCAATGGTTTCCCACTGACAACTCACTACTGGCTCTGTTGAACGACCCTTTCCTTTTGGCTTAAGTTTAACTTCAATTTTCTGTATTTCCCTATATAGTCTATGTCCAATAATGGAATCTGCATCATACCTTAAAATAAAGTCCAAAAAAATCAGATATAAGCCATAGATTTTGTTATAGTCTATATCCAAAAGGATATAAAACACAGATGAATATATAGTCATTCATAATCTAACCAAAAATCATCATTCTTGAAATGCTCTTGAATGATATCAAGATAACAAAAGAATAAAGATGAACCAACCAAATGTATAGCTGCATATTTTTACCAGTATGAAGTTCCCTGTGCATCCCCCCCTAGCCGCGCTTTACGGAAAATAGAAAGTTCTTGGTTGTTATGTTTTAAAGAATCATCAATAAACTTCCAAATGTCATCTTGCTGTCCAAAATGAAAAATAACGTTTATATCAAGTTGTTTCAATCAAAGTTTAGAGCAAAAGAGAGAAGAGAATCCAAAATGTCTAATCAAAATAAACGAAGTCATTAGTTTGACCATCATATAATAAGCTCTGAAATGGGGCAGAAGTCAACAATGGAAACAGTTCCACTATTTCGCAAGCTATTATCAGAACAAAACCAATAATAGCACACGCAACTCAAACAGGGTAATATTCAAATGTAACAAATTCAAAATTGCTCCAAAAATGGAGACCCCAAACTGCCAGGAATATCCTCAAGACAAACTCTAAAGGGAAGAAAATGAGAACTGTATGTCCAACCCCTCATTTTAAGATAATAACATCCTACTCTCTTCACATAGTGATTACAATTGTATAGCAATGACAAAATAAAGAATATTTGATCATACCTCTAGACGAATTTCACATAGAGCTTTCAAAATCAACACACGAGTGCAAGGGTCCAGCTTTTTGTATGCTATAATCTCCTCCCTGTGTTGAAAAGATGCAATTGTATAAATATTTTATTGCACATAAAGAATGAAAGCAATTTATTCCAAGATTAAACTGCCTACCCATGGCATGCAACAAGTGGAAGTTCACCTTCAGCAACCTGCATATAAAACACAAATGAGATGGTTAAGCACAAGTAGGCCTCAATGAATTCTCCATGCAACAAAGGAAGAAATAATGTCACATAAGAATCAAACTGTTCGACTCCAGAGTACCCATGGCCACCAATCTGCAAGCTTCTTGCACAGTGCAGTAACCCACGTGTTATTCCCTAATGTCCTGCTCACTGGTGGTATGCCCTGTAAAAAATTTAGATATCAAATGCTTCAATATATATTTCATTCCATATCCTAAATGTTGCATCTATTCCATTTAATTTTACAACAAAAAAAGAATTAAATTATCTCTATTATGATCTACTGTTAAAGATATTGTTCTAAATTCTTCAGAATGTTTTACTTCCCTGTGACAGAATCTATAGTGTCCATCTCTATTATGATATATAATGGAAGTCAAAGGCACTGTTCTAGCAAACTGTTTTCGCGCACTATGAAGGAAATTATTTAGTGTCCCTTCACTACAAATTTGAGAAATTTACAAAGAAGGAGCCTATGTTTGAGAAATTTACAAAGAAGGAGCCTATGTTGAAAAAAACTTCACAAGCAACCTTTTTCCATTCCACATGAGTAGAAACACCATTTCCAGCACCCCCGCCTCATTACCAACAGCAGAAACAGCAGGCCTTATTTCAGGCCAGTTTTTGCTGGTCAAATTTAAAAAATAAAAATAAAAAATGCTAAATTTGAGAGAAAAATGTTACATAGAAATAGATAAACCAAGAAAATGGGGAATGACATTCGGGTTATTATGGTGACCCGAGAAATTTCTGTTGTGAACTTTATGGTATTTTCTTCACACTTCATTTTGCATTTTCAGTAAAGCAGTGTACCAGGGGCATTTTGAAGCAGTGGGAACTTTTAGTTATGGGGAAATGAATTTCACCAAAAAAGAGCAGACTAGCTGCAGGCAGCAAGAAGGTCAGTAGCTGCCGTGGGAAACTACTTTCAGAAGAAACTTTCTTCATAGTTGTGTTTTAACTTTCCATGCTGCGCCCCTTTTGCTGATATTTGTAGCTCAGGCAGGTACTTTTGCACAGGTCTAAGTGTCAAGTCATGCTTCGCTTTAATTAGAGGAATTATTAAAGTGAAATGTCTTTTATTAAAATGAGTTTAATATCTAATGTGATTTATGGTTTATTCCATTAAGGAATTAGATGAATCTAGAATGTTGATCTGAACTTAATCTCAACCATCAATCTCATTGAGAGATTAGTGTTATATAATCTTAGTCATTAATGGTTATTTGATTTGGTCAATAACTCAAATTATAAAGGCAAGACTAGGTGAAAAATAAAGAAGCATAGAGTGATGACACATTGAGTGATTAAGACACAAAGGACAGGACTTGAGATCTCAGAAAGGGTGATAAAGGAGTTTCATCCAGTGATCAGGTCCAGAGAAAACAGCAACAAGCAGCTTAAGATATCATCCCACAATCAGGCCATACCGGGGCAGATCTGCAGGTCATACAACAGTAGCACGCAGTTCATACAGCAGTCATGCGCAGACCATACAGCAGCCACAAACAGTCCTTGCAGGAGCCAGCAGATTGAATGGGTGATTCAGCAGAGTTTTGGAGGGTCGTACAGGTGCCCAAGTAAAATTCCGAATTTTGCTGTAGCTTGTACTGTTTTCTAAGAGGGCCATTTTCCCCATCAGGGAAACCTTGTAAGCTTTGAAGTTTTCTGAATGAAAAGCTGATCTTGAAGGGCAAAAATATTTCTGTGTGCATATGTGAGAATTGGATTCATTTGCTTCTGCTGTATTTGTCAGTTAGAAATTTCAGTTTCCTATTTCTATTCAGTGAGCTAAATTTAACATTTATTTTCAACCAGGAAATCACTAGGAAGTAATTTGAATAAAGACTGGGATTAGAAAATTAACATGGTATCAGAGCGCACACTCTAAAGAGGAAGCCAATTTTCAAGTTTTTACTACAAATCATAGCAGATTTATAAACCAGAAGTAAATCTTCTGGGTGCTTGAAAAACCAGGCACAATTCCACAGCAGTTTGTTCAGATCTGAAAAATGGCAGCAGCAAGTGTCAGGTTCAAAGACAGATTGGACAGAGCATCCAACTCCTTGTCCTAGAAAGAAAGGGTTTGTCCTAGAAAACAAGGTTTACTTTGCTTTTGAAGGAAAATAATATTTTAGAAATTGTCAACCGACAGATCCACAGCAATTAACTGCTCATGAAAAGGAAGAGATCAAAGTCCAGCAGGTGATCTTGGATGCGGTTTTGGATCACCTGATTCCTCACTTATCTAATAAACAGTCAGCCAAAGAAATGTTCAACACTCTGATGGGTCTTTTCTAGACCGACAACATGAATAGGAAGATAATAACCAAAAATAAGCTTAGATCCATGCAGATGTCAAGGTCTGACAATGTTACCAGCTACCTCGTGAGAATCACTCAGATACGTGATCAACTGGCAGCAGTAGAAGAGAAAGTGACTCATGGCATTAAACAGTTTCTCAAAGCCTTGGGAACCATTTGTATCTGTGCTCAAGATAAGTTTCCCATTTTGGAGAGACAATGGGACGATTGCATCCATGAAGAGCCTCGAGAGAAGATCCTAACCCTTGTCAGTTAGGTAAAAAAGAGCAAAGGGAAGGGTTCCAAAAAAGGGGTAAAAGTCAAGGGTCAACTTCACAAACGGGGAAGAAAAGGACTTGGGCAAGATCAAGTGCTTCATATGCCACAAGAATGGACATTATGCATCTCAGTGTCTAGAGGAGGTGGAGGGTAAAGGAAAATCACAGCAGGGAGCAGCAACAGCAGTAACTCAATTGGATGAGTTTGCTGCGAAGTTTGGAAAGGACTTCTCACTATTCTCCTGCCTTTCTACCAGCACACTCACTAAAACTGCATGGTACTTCAACGGTGGTGTATCTCATCACATGACAGCAGCACAAGAACTATTTAGCAGTCTGATGGAGAAGAACTCAGATATTCATGTGGATCTTGGAAATGATGCTATGCATGCAATGAGCGGGGTGGGAACAATTTTGTTCTAAATCGAGCCAGGTGGTTCATTGGAAGCCAAGGATGTGCTATATGCACTAGGACTTGAGAAGAATCTGCTCTCAGTCTTAGCTATGGGGAACAGGGGTTTTGTTGTTATGTTTTAGAAAAGACAAGTTCTCATTTTCCTAGAGGGATCTAGCCCTGACACAGCAGAGATCATTTGGATCAATGTTACCAAACTCGGAATCGGCAATAAATCGGTGAGGCAAAAAAGCGGTGAGTTTTAATCAGATCGGGAAAAAATCGGTGAATTCAATAAATAAAGATATACACATATATTGAGTTAAAAAAACATTTTCCTTGATATTCAGTAAATCCATGCCCAAACAATGCATAATATCAGTAGGTGTCCCAAAAATCACGAATGAATAAGTATCCCATATATGTTATGAGTCCAAACATGATTGAAAGCACCGAGTCCTGACTCCTAATTAGTGACTACATAGAACCAGAAGCATCTGCTTCTAAAAGTTTATAAAATACTGCATACTAATCAGTAAAAAAGCAGTAACTGAAATCTCTTGATTGCTGCTGAAATGATATGATAATGGTTTGGTACTGAAATCTCTGACAGAGCACACGCTAAAACTAACGTTGGAGCACACTACGCCTCTATTATGCGGAGTAAACTGAAACTGAAACCATGCCTCTATTACCTTCTCGAAGTATGAGTTGTCGGGCCTGAGCAGTGAGTTAAAGTCTGGCATTTAATTTTTAACCTAACTAAAACACGCAACGAGCAATGCGGCAATTGTAAAAGTTAAAACTTGTGCTCACCGAGTCAAGGGCTTGAATATCGTCTCAGTCGCCTAAATCACAATTAATAGGTGAGTCGCAAGTCAAACTTGCATTGACCACAAGTCAAACTCGGTCAGCGCGAGTTTGACACGCCCAAAGTTGAATTGGATCGTATGAGGGAAGAGCAAAGTTTGACTCGTGATTAATCGGGAGTGATTGGACATTCATGTTTCACTGATTTGGATTAGAAAGGAAAACATATATGGGTTACAAGGAAAGTTAGTTCAATCCTTGGTGCATAACAATGACAACCCGTGTGAGTTATTGCACAGTAGGTTGAGACATCTGAATTCGGCACTACACAACATTGTCAGTTCTAAAGGTGTTAATTTTAGGTATGTTCTATGCTAGAGCAATTTATTTAAATTTTCACAGTTAGCAATCACATCAGCATTACGATAAACTGCAGATAGAACATAAGTACAAAACACAGAAGACAAGCCAAGACAAGAGGACACAAGATATGGCGCGAGCCAGGGACAAACCCCACAATGTGTGGGGAAACCCTTTGATCAAATCTTCTTTTATCTTCAAAGTCCAGCAGAGAAAGAGAGAGAGAGTACATTTACAACAGAAGTCAATACTTTGACTTATCTAGATCTAGCATAGATCATTTCGTATAATGATGAGATCAGTTGAAGACATTCTGCTTCAACTGATTCTCCCAGGCGATGGCTTCACTTATCCATTTCGTCCATTTACACCTTATCGTGGACCACCATCTCATCTGCTTTCATCATCATGCTGTCCATGCCCATTATGCTGCATCATACATCATCATGCAGTCTCATTGATGTTGCCTCATACATCAGCGGCCCTTGCATCATGTTGTTCATTGCTGCTACAGGTATGCCACCAATGTATCACTGCTGTACTACTGCATCACTGATATTTTCAGTACAGCTACCATTATTGCTGCACCATGACTGTCCCTACATCATGCTGTCCATGATCTGCATCATGCTGCTCATGATCTTCATGCTGCCCATTCATCATGTTACGCTGTACCCAAATATCACTGAGTTGATCTCAACATCATGGATCTGCACCCATCTAATGTGTACTCAATGACTGGTTTACTGCTCTCATTGATATACAGAGATTTCTATTATGACAGTAATTTCATTATATCAACAAGGTCTCCAATGAGGTCTACAGCATGATGACCACCTCTGATATCCTTATCATTACTGCAACAATGATTATTAGATTGTAGTAGCTTGGGTACAGCTTTTCCTTATAAATAGGCATGTGATCTATAGAATAGATCCATGATATGGTCATCCTTATACCAGGTATTCTACAGGCATACCACAACAGCATATAGTCATACCTTATCCATGTAATACGAAGACTGTCATACCAAGGGTGGACTGTGTCTTCATTCCAGCGTGGACAGTGTACAAGTGCTTCAAGCTGTGCGTATATATATATGTATATATATAAGCTGTGTGTAGACTGCGTTTAGGCTGCTACAGGCAGCGTATTAGGGCCTCCGTATTAGCTGTGTATAGAACCTCCTCTTAGCTGCGTATTAGGCTCCAGTTGCTGCGGAATAGGATCACTGTTTAGCTGTGAATAAGGGCTCAACAGACTGCGGATTTAGGGCACCTTAGGACATCATATAAGGGCCTCTTTGAACAGCGAATAAGGGTCACCCTTAACTGCGGATTTAGGGCATCTCTGGACCTGCGGTTACTGCGGCTCACTGTGGTGCTGCGGCTCCTGCGGTTACTGCGGCTCCTGCGGTTAGGGCATCACCCTTGGGCCAGCGTATCTTTTGGTTCTCTCCTTCCAAAAACCCAGACGTGGAGAGGAGATCACCTCAAGGATACCTGTTCAAAATGACTTCAAATCCTCACCAATTTATACTAAAACATGGATAATGAATAGACACGTCGGTTGGGCTTCTAGAGCCTACATAAGCGCTGGTCGGCTTGATAATAATTATATAAACAAAATAAATTCATATCTCCATAAATACTTATCGGAATCGGATGATCTTTGGATCAATCCTACACCTCTCGACGAGAGGGATCCAATAAAAATATCAGCTGCCATAAATAAGCTGATCCACATGGAGTTTGGCCCTAGTTGCCAATTTAACAAAAGGAGATTGTCACTAATCTTCCAGATTTCAACATAAGCAGCGGAGAGTCTGCAGAGAGTGTGCACTTAGCAAGAATGCAATGCTTGCTTTCCCAAGCAACGAGCACAAGTCTAAAGGGGATATTGGATCTAATTCATTTAGATGTGTCTAGACCAATGTCAGTGACATCAATGCAGAGAGCCTTGTAAAATGTGACATTCAATGATGACTTTTCTTGGAAAACCTGGATCTACTCTATGAAGACCAAGGATGATCTCTTCAGTCGATTTCAAAAGGTTGAGGCTCTTCTCAAAAAGTAGACAGAAAGGAAGAATAAGGTCTTGAGGTCCAGCAACCGGGATGAGTACACTTCCAATGATTTCAAGGATTTTTGCAAGGAGGCAAGGACCAAGAGAGTGTTGACAGTCTCATACAACCCATAGTGAAATGAGTTTGCAGAGAGAAAGAATCAGCCCATCATAGGAGCTGCCAAGGCTATGATTAATGACCAAGATCTTCCTATGTCCCTTTCAGTAGAGACGTGTACTATGACAATGTATATTTAGAACAAAGTCCTCTCAAGATCATGGGAGACAAGACTCCAAAAGAAACATTCACTCGAGTGAAGCCAAAGATGGGGCATTTTCGTATCTTTGGTTGTTCAATATACATTGATTGGCCTGTGGAGAAGAGGACAAAGTTAGGGTCCTCAGGCTAGAAGGGCATATTTGTGGGGTACAATGAGACTTCAAAAGCATACTAGATCTTCATTCCAACACAAAGAAAGACACTTGTGAGTCGAGATGTGAAGTTCAAGGGGGACTTGGCCTCTAGGAAGTCGCCATACCAGTGACAAAGGATGAGTAGCGAGAAGCTCAAAAGGTTGAACAACATTCAAAGGCTTCTAATTCAGGGAGTCAACGTTCAAGTGGGGAGGACAAGTCAGTGGCTCCTTCTAGTTCTGTCAAGAGACCTCAATGGTTCACACAGACATTAAGGGATGCTCATGAGCACATTCAAGGAGAGTAGGCTTCCGTGGAAGTTTCCTAAATATATGGTGTTGAGTAACATCATTGATACAAAGCCTTCGATGTAATATACTAGGGTGATTCTGCCCTAGGGTTTCTTGTGGAAATTAGTTTTCCTTCTTCAGTGCAGTAGTGTAAATTAGAGAAAAATGTTAAACAATCTAATCATTTTCCAATGGTGCAATGAACAATGTGTTATCCAACAGTTCAATTTCTTTTTACAAACAATACAACAATAAATTTGGGCAGAGCAATATATAGTTCACAATAAAACATATGCAGCAACACATAGTAAACTTACTCCACCACACCATATAACACGTAGTTCAGATTAGAACAAACTTATTTCCACTATAGTTACAATCTACCAATGATAGTCAACCACAGATACCCTTACTAGATCTCACAAATACAAGATTTATGGCAAGTTCCTTGAACTTCAGCCTCAACCCATTAAAGATCACAATCTTAAATTCTCCTTCCCTTAATCTTTTGCCTTCCTTCCACTACAGGGGGTCTGAAACTACTAACAAATTCAACCTAGAAAAATACCTCTGCGGAACTAAACCAACGATCTCTTCTACAAATACGAACTCAGGAGGCATCAGCACATGTCTTAACCCAATTTCGGGGCCATTCCACTACAAGTTCTGAAATTAGGCCTGCAATTCAACTGCAGAAACTCGGAACCAAGCCATAGACTTTGCAAATAGCCACAGAAGCTCGGAATCTAGCTACAGAACTCGCAAGTAGGCCACAAAGGTCTGGAATCCAACCACAAATTTGCAATTATTCCATAGAGCTCCAAGTCAAGTCATCGAACACCCACGTTCTCCAGTCTAGGAAACCCTTGTCTGACTAGGGAACTACAGAAGCCTCATTTCCCTTTACTACTCAATCCCAAGAGAATGCAACTGCTTTAGAAAACTAGGGCAAACACTCCAAAAGCCCTCACGAGATCTAAATACTTCAAGAAATCTCGCTTAGGTTATGCCTTTGGAAAGTTCAGGACCTCCTTCGCAAATTTGTGCCAAGAAGGCTTCAAGAAACAAGAATTCCTTGCTATCTTTCCTCCTGGATGTTGTTCCAATGCCAAGACAAAGAATCAAAACCAACCGAAAACTCGTTGACTTTCCAAATATATTCTTGTGCCAGAACAAAGAGATAAGATAGAACGGTGTCAACTGAGGTGGAATCTTTCTCCACCAAAGTTGACAAGAAAAAAGGGGTCTTAAAACCCTCAAAGCTTTTGCTCAAGAAACAAATAAATTAATCCACAATTGATACCCTCATTTGATCTCAACCCTCTTCTATATATAGATTTTCCATGGGTTCCAACAACGTGTGTGCAACCCTTAATTTAACCCCAACCGACCCAAATTTTGCCCAATGTTGCCCCAACATAGAAAAAATTGGGTTTTTACCCCTTTAACAAGACTATAACCTACGAGGTTGGATAGGCTATTACATCTTCCATAAACCCTCAAATTGGAGAGGGCATTACAGTCCCCCCTTGCTGAAATTGCTTGCCCTCAAGCAATTGCAGACTTGGGTGCTATAAAATTTGTTATCCTTCCCAGGTGGTGTCCTCCTCTAGTAAGTTCTTCCATTTAATAAGGTATTATGGAATAATTTGTCTTCTTAGCTTCCTTTCTCGTACAACCATGATAGCTTCTGGAATCAACTGAAGTTGTACCTTTTCTTCTAATGGTAGCAATTCGATACAAGTGGTGACTTGTTGTCCCACAACCTTTTTGAAATGACACATGGAAGACGTTATGGATTCTGCTATCGCTTGGTAATTCTAACTCATACGCCACTTTGCCAATCTTCCAAAGAACTTTGTAAGGTCCATAAACTTTGGTTTCAGCATCTCTGCACTGGTTTTCTTGAGTGTAGCTTGTCTATAGGGCTGCAATCTCAAGAAAACGAGGTCTCCTGCCTCAAAGTTATGTCATGTTCGATGCTGGTCTACATACACTTTTTGTCAATTTTGGGCAGCTTGCATATTCTCCATGAGTACTATTAATTTTTTGTTGTTCTATGCTTAGTACAATCACTTAGCCCAATTTTTTCTTGAATTAGCAATTACTTTCAAATAAATTTAACCTTTCAATAACAAATAGCAATTGTAGATAGAACAATAAATTCAATGTACAATAGAAGACATCCGCGAGCAATAACAAGAGACACAAGATTTGGTCAAAGACCTGGGGAACCCCACAAGGGGGAAAACCCTTTTAAAAATTCTTCTTCTATTAGATTGTCATAAAATGTTCAGCAGAGAGATATAATGTTCCAATTCAACAATAAAGAGTCAAAGTCAATTCTTTAACTTATCTAACAATTCACTAACCACTATCTAAGAAATGACCCCAAAAGTCATGTAGTGTACCTGAGGGGGGATAATATGGGGTACAAAAGGAGGTACCCAAGGGAATAATGTAATAATAGGATGGGCCATAGTAATAAATAAGGTGGTTAACCCATATCATGTAAGAGACCACAAGTAGTTAGTAATAATGTAATGGGCCCATGGTATTAGATAAATGGTATTGAGGGAACCATGGTAATGACCCATGGTATTGTATGTATGAGACCTAAAAATTCTTCTTCTATTAGATTGTCATAAAATGTTCAGCAGAGAGATATAATGTTCCAATTCAACAATAAAGAGTCAAAGTCAATTTTCACTAACCAATATCTAAGAAATACCCCAAAAGTCATGTAGTGTACCTGAGGGGGGATAATATGTGGTACAAAAGGAGGTACCCAAGGGAATAATGTAATAATAGGATAGGCCATAGTAATAAATAAGGTGGTTAACCCATATCATGTAAGAGACCACAAATAGTTAGTAATAATGTAATGGGCCCATGGTATTAGATAAATGGTATTGAGGGAACCATGGTAATGACCCATGGTATTGTATGTATGAGACCTATATAGAGGCTAGAGACTCCACATTGAGGGATGTCAAAGAATATTGTATGAACAGGCATATGGCTTGTAGAGTGTTCTCCTTCCTTAAGGAGTGAATGTATGGTGTTGCCCTACCTTAAGGGTTTGATCAATAAAGTGAATCATTTCTATCTATATTCCGATCTTGTTATTTCTGAGTTTTATTTACATTGTCTTATATTTTTAGATCAGATCCATAACAAGTGGTATCATAGCACTTTCTTGGGCAAAAGTGGATAATTTTTTTTTTATTTTTTTTTTTGCAAGAACTTTCTAGGGCGGTGAACTTGCAGATCAAATTTGTACGTTTTAGGGCAAAATTTGCAAAATCTAATTGCAAATTTGGATTCTTTGTGAAAAATACCCGATTTCAAAAAAAAAAATCGGCCGAATTGGACCCCGGATGAAGGAGATATCGCTAATCTAAAAATCAGTGGTGTTGCAGACATTTTTTCAGCGCATCGAGTTGGCGGCACAGATCTGTACGTTTTGGGGCAAAATCTACAGAATCTAATTGCAGATCTGGATTGTTTGTGAAAAAATACCCGATTTCTATAAAAAAAAATCGACTGAATCGAAGTCCAGATGAAGGAGATCTCGCTAATTTAAAAATCAATGTTGTTGCAGACAATTTTTGGGGGCAACGAGTTTGCGGCGCAGATCTATACGTTCTTGTGCAAAATCTGCAGAATCTAATTGCAGATCTGGATTATTTGTGAAAAAATACCCAAAGATGGAGATATCGCTAATTTAAAATCAACTCTTTTTTCAGAATTTTTAGTGATGGCGGGAGAGTTGCAGCACAGATCTGAAATTCCAGTGCCTAGATCAAGATTTCTATCACATGGGAAGATGCAAAATGGTCATTCCATTTCCGAAAACATGTCATAATAAAGATTCTGAGCAATATTGACTAAATTGTGGCCACTTTAAATTTTCACCAAGTGATTTTTTTTCGTGCCCTCTAACAAGATGTTTTTTACAGGAAAGATAATGGCCCTACTATTGAAGAATTCATAAAACAAAGAAAGTTCACATATGGGATAGATTGGAAGGATTTAGTGTGGCTTGGTTTCAAAGATGAGGCTACCAAATGGTGGTTCTCACTTGACAACAAGCAATTGACCAAACTTTCAGATGCAGAATTTGAAAGAGCCCTTTTAGACAAATGGTCTTGTGCTAGAAAAAAAGAGATTAAGACACGCAAGGGGTTATTTTCTACTGGTGTCTCCTTATTGCATGTTCATGGATTGATTCAGAAAGAGAAGATCGTTGTGTCTATAAACCCTAGTTGCAAGCATAATTTTATCAATGTTAATTTGGCAAAAAAATTGCAAGTCCCAGCGAAACATATTGAAAACACACAGGTTGATGATAAGGATGTTCAAGTTTATAAGGATCTGAAGCTTTCTATGGATAAGTATGTGTTGCATGGTGATTTTTATACTTCAGATATGGATAACATGGATGTTGTTTTGGGATATCCTTGGATGGAATCCATGGGTACTATCAATATTACTGTGCAGAAGAAATCCCTGAAGCTCTAGTATACAAAGAAGAAAATTACATTATAGGATATTCCCATCAATAAATAGGTAGAGTCCACGAAGGTTGAGGCAGAAGATGTTCCAGGGACTGACATATCAGATAATGAGCCATTGATGGTCGACAACCGCACACAAACATCAAACCAGGTACCAAAAAAACAGGTAGGGGGGGAAAGCAAAAAATGTTACATCAGAGGGGGACTCAGTGGTTGAAGTAATATTGAAAAATAAGAAACAACTATAGGCACCACAACAAGTATCAGATACCCATCAGGCTCCATTAGGTGGTGAATTAAAGAAAAATACATCCTCGGTTAACACTTCTGCATATCGCCACCCACATCACCCCGCAAGAAAACAACCAACAAGATGGCAACGAATTAGCTACAAGAACAAAAACCCCTGCATAACAGATAGCGAGGAGCGAAGGTCCACCTACTACACATCAACACAGAAGGGTTGCCATGGTCAACTTCCATCTCAAGCAAGCAAGGCACCAGCGAGATCAAGGGTTCACCTTTCTCTTGGATGGATAAATGCACATGCATGGTACCAGTGGACTACTCTTTTGAGTAGATCTTATTATTTGTGTTCTTCCCATGTTTCGAGGACAAAACATGTTAAGGGGGGTGGAATGTAGTGTACCTAAGGGGGATAATATGGGGTACAAAAGGAGGTACCCAAGGGAATAATGTAATAATGGGATGGGCCATAGTAATAAATAAGGTGGTTAACCCGTATCATGTAAGGGACCACAAGTAGTTAGTAATAATGTAATGGGCCCATGGAATTAGATAGATGGTATTGAGGGAACCATGGTAATGACCCATGGTATTGTATGTATGAGGCCTATATAGAGGCTAGAGACTCCACATTGAGAGATGTCAAGGAATATTGTATGAATAAGCATATGGCTTGTGGAGTGTTCTCCTTCCTTAAGGAGTGAGTGTATGGTGTTGCCCTACCTTAAGGGTTTGATCAATAAAGTGAATCATTTCTATCTATATTTAGATCTTGTTATTTCTGGAGTTTATTTGCATTGTCTTATATTTTTAGATCAGATCCATAACAAGTCAAGTCTGGTAAAAATCAACAGCAGTCAACATCAGCAAATGATGCCCTAACCAATCAACATTTAGCAGTCAAAGAACCTCCAAAAAGTTCAATCTTGGTAGCTAAATATTTGGCCTCTTTAGCTTAGTTAAAGATGGTCAAAACAATCCCAAAAAGTGCCTCAGAAGTCGGTCAACCCTGGCAGTCAAATAGCAGCTTCAGATCTGTAGTCAACCAAGGTCAATTTGCCCAGAAAACTTCGCTATCCTTGCCCTTGAATTCGGCCTCCAAAACTGATCCAAAAACCCAAGTCAAAAATCAAGTCAACCAAGCCCAAACTCCAAATTTCAACGTTGGTCAAATTCCAAAATAGAAGTAGAATTCGACCTAATCAGAAATGACTCTCTCTTCGCATATGGGAAAAGGACATGCAACTTTCAAAAGTAGTCAAACCTCCAAGAGAAGAAGAGATGTGTGATGTGATGCTCCAAAGTGATTTAACTTATGGAGTATTTATATGCTTCTTAGGTGGACGAATTTGCTTGCTCAGGCCGACTTATACTTATTTGAGTTGAAGAATGTTACTATGTTCAGTCTTCATAATTATATGATGTAATATATTTGTCAAAAGAAATTTTTTTATTAATAAAATGACTTATTAAAGCATGGGTTTCACGCTTGGGTCATCATTTTTAGGTCAATGCCTCCATTGTAGGCTTCTAGGTTTTATATCGAGTCAATAAAGTCATTATCATTTTTATTGGACCCTTCTTGGGCTTTTGTATCATGTAAAAAGAATTATTTTTTAGTTAAATAAGTCATTTGACACCTCCACACCAAGTCGGCCCTGTACCTATGAAGTTGGCCTATATTAGGGCAATTCAACCCACATAAAGGCTATATATAGAGATGCAGTTTGATCCATTTGAGACATTCACTCAAAAAGTTCGATATACAAGTAAGAGAGGCAGAAAAAGTGCAAGTAGTTGGAGAAGAATGAAGTGTGCTGGGAATGATCTAAATTTATGTTTTGGGCTATCTATCTCTCTCACATGCGAAGTTACTAGGCATCTGTTGAAGTCAAAATTCTGAAATCTACTGCAAGTCAAAGTTCTGTTGGGGGGCCAAAATTCTGCTGCTAGAAGGTCGAAGTTCTAGGTCAAAGTTGTTGTTGGGAAGTGGTCATTTGAAGAAGAAGGAAGGGTTGACTTGGTGATTAGGGGAAGCTTGTGTTTAGGTTAAAAGAGTCTTGGATTGTCTCATCTTGTCTTGAAACCACTGAAGGAAGAGTTCTCACTAGGTTTTCCCCTTATAGGTGTTTTGCCCTAGTTGTGCGCCTACATCTTGTGTCTCTTGTTCTTGTGATCTTCGTACACATATAATTTGGTAATTGCTTGATGAAACAAAATTTAATAAAGAAGTGAAATAAGACAACATAACTCACAAGTGATTGTCAAGAAGAGGAATCAAAACCCTAATTCCTACAAGTATTGATTTCTCAACATGGTATCAGAGCTAAGGACGAAGAAGATGGGAGATCACTTTGTTCGCTTGGAAGAAAGGGTTACTTCCTCCATGACAAGATACTTGAAGATGGGATTCAATATCATAAGAATTGTAGGACGCTGCATTGGAAGGATTATCTACAACTTATCTGAAAAAAGTCAAAAGCAAAGGGTTCTTGGCTACACTTACAGGTACTCGTGATGATGACAATGCATGGATCATTGTGTTGGAATATGTAACTAGGTTTGGTCTTCATAATGACATGTGTAATCATGATTTGTATGTAATTGGTGTGAAGAAGAAAAATAAAATTATTTTTGTTATGCTTGATACATGGGTTTCATGCTCAAGGAATTTTATTTTTGTAGATAAAGCTCCCATTGACTCTATATAATCCTTCAATTCTAGATCCCACGGTGAAAGAATCCCTCATGCGAGATTCCATGAGTCAAGTGAGGACCTTTCCTCTTATAAAGGCAACTCTCATTCCTTTGTCTTCCAAAGGAGATATAGATACAAGGTTCTTCTTCCACCCCGAAACATACATAACATCATGAAGAAGAACGATTTCCCCATAATTGTCCAAATGAAATTTAACATCACCAAACCCTTCAAAAGATAAGTGGAGTTGTCTCCAAGGATGGTCTTTAGATTTGTCTCCCTCTCAACTAGATTTGAGAGGACTTCCTGATACCTAGAGAAATGTCAAGAAGCCCCACTATCTACTAACCAACCAACTATCACAAGAATTTGGAGGAGAGGAACTAGAAAGAGCATAAATAAAATATATTCAAAGTGAGTAGCAGCTACACTATTACCATACCTTGACTTTCTTGACCTCTTTTAAGGACGATAGCCTTCATCACGATCATCAAGAGCATCTCTTCTTCTTCTATCATCGCCTCTTCTTCTATCACTAAACCTGTTGTTGTTGAGGCCATGATTGTTGATGTGATTAGACCTTCGAGCATTCCTCTTTTACGAACAATCTTGAGCGTAGTAACCATAATTGTGCCTATTATAGCATTCAATTTTTGATATATCCTTGTCCCTTATCTTCTATCAAATTCCCTGGATGTTGGAGCAGGATTTTTTGATTTAGATGGACCTCCTTTTCCTTTCATTTTCTTGTCTTGTGCAACAAATGCAAAGGTCTCTCCTTCATGTTTTTGAATCCTCCCTTTGGAGATCATCCTTGATTCTTCTTAAGTGCATTTGCCAACCAACTCATCAAATGTCGAAAATTTGTAATTGTTCCTTATAGTGGTGATGAAGGTTTCCCAAATAGGAGGAAGACCTTGAAGAGTGACTAACACCATCTCTCTCTTAGATATAGGCTCACCAGCAGTCTGCAATTGATCCCTTAGATGGGATATCCTCATGACATAGGATTGCATAGGTTCCCCCTTATTCATCTTAATGTCCTTAAGTTCATTCTTAGAGGAAAGGATGTGATTCAAATTGTTAACTCATACATCCCAACCAGCTTATCATAGATGTCCTTAGACTTCTTCAATTTTCCAACATAAGTAAGCAAATGATCTTTCAAAGAATCAATAAGAATTTTCTTTGCATTGAGCTCACCTTTCTTATATTTCGCCTTGGTAGCAGCACGAGCATTTTCTGGTGGCTAGGGTACTTTTCCTTCCACATATTCCAAGACATCATTATCATCTAATATCACTTCCAACCTAATCTTCCAAGCAGCAAAATTTGATGATTCACCCACCTTCTATGTATCCTTGAAGTAATAAGTAGACAACTTGAACAAATAACTTCTTCCAGATAGATTCCTTCAAAGGTCATTGCTTTTGTTTCGTCTCCTTGGACTTGTCTTCACCTTAGCTCTAATGCCGTGTTAATTTTCCATTGTTCTATGCTTAGTACAATCACTTGGCCCAATTCTTTCTTTAAATAGCAATCACTTTCAAATAAATTGAATCTTCCAATAACAAATAACAATTGTAGATAGAACAGTAAATTCATTGTACAATAGAAGACAACCAATAGCAATAACAAGAGACACAAGATTTGGTCAAAGACCAGGGCAAAACCCCATAAGGGGGAAAACCCTTTCAAAAATTCTTCTTCTATTAGATTGTCATCAAATGTTCAGCAAAGAGATACAATGTTTCAATTCAACAATAAAGAGTCAAGGTCAATTCTTTGACTTATGCAACAATTCACTAACCAATATCCAAGAGATGAGGCCAAAAGTCAAATATGGTCAAAGTCAATAGCAGCAACTAAAGCCCTAACCAGTCAACATTTAGCAGTTAAAGAGCCTTCAAAAAGTTCGATCTTGGAAGCAAAATATTCAACCTCTTTAGCTTAGTCAAAGATGGTCAAAGCAGTCCCAAAAAGAGCCTTAGAAATTGTGTGTCCTCTAGGTGAGGAGGTCTCCTTTATATAGGCCTTTCTTTGGGTCGAATTGCTCTTATTTAGGCCAACTTGATCATGAGCGTAGGTCGACTTATAAATAGCACCATGACTTGGTCTTGGAGGGTTCTTTGACTTGACTTTGACTTAAAAAAATTATTTTTACAATATGTAACATGCCTAAATGGGTTTTTCATACATGACAATGACTCATAAGCCATAGAAGCTCTCAAAGGGAGCTTGACCTATAAAAATAAATTTTCTTGAGCATGAAACACATGCCTCAAGAACAACAATAATAATAATAAAAAACTTTACACCAAATACATAAAATCATCATTACACATGTCATTATGAAGACCGAACCTAGTTACATATTTCAACACTATGTGACGTGAGACCTTGTGGTCCAGGAGATGTATTGTTAATTCCTCCTATAGGTTGTGTGCCATGAAACCTTATGGTCCAGGAGATGTATTCTTCATTCCTCCCTTAGTCTGTGTGTTGTGAGACCTCTTGGTCGAGGAGATGGTTTGAGATGGATGTTATGTATCTTTCCTTATGATGAGACTAATGAACTCTCCCTTAAGGTTGTGAGTTGTGAGACCTATAACTAGTCGGGGAGATTGATCCTAACAAAGAGAGAGATTTGTATTTGTGATCCCTTCCTTAGGCTAAGGGGTATGAGACCTATGATTGATCGGGAAGATTGATCTTGAGAGAGAATGACAAGAAGCTCCCTGGCTAAGAGAGTGTTGAAAAACATGGTAGCCATGGTCGATATTTTCAACTTGAAAAATAAATGGAAATTTAAATTTTTAAGTTTTCCTCCAAATCTATTAGGTCAGTTGGGCCCCTAAGTGGCACCCATTCGACCCCCACTTGAAGGCTATATAAAGGAGATCATTACTACTCATTTGGACATATCAATTTGGTCTCGTGCATCTTTGATACAGCAAAATTACAAGGCGGCTGAAATTTTAGGAGAAGGCTGAAATTTCAGGAGGAGGCCGATATTCTAGGGAGGGTCGAAATTTCAAGGACTTGAATTTTGAATGGCACTTCATCTTGATTTTGGTTATTGGTTTGGTTATTATTTTGCGATTATTATTTATGATGTATAGATGAATCTGGAAACTCTCTCTCTTTCATAAGGAAGAACATTTTCTAGGTTTTCTACTTGTGGGTTTTGCCCTAGCTGTGTGCCTAATTTCTATGTCTCTCGTCTCATTGTTTCATGGTAATTTACTGCGCTTTCACGTTTATTAGTTGATGCTTTTCTTCTGTATAACTGCCTAAATGATATGGAATTTAATGCTATGTGAAAACTAATGTTTAATTGATCATTGAAGTAGTTATTAGGTGAAAAAAAACCTAATTCTAGCAGGTATCCTAGAAATTCAACACATATCAACCAAATGTCCCCTACAACAAGGAACAAGTCCTCGAGAACCACATGATGGAAGAAATAAAATGTAAAGCTTGTAAGGTTGTTAGAAGAAAGGTTGATGTGGTTATCAAATGTCACAAGGGGTTAAAAGTGGGGCATAAACAAATGATTTAGAATAAAGGAGGAATTAAAAAAGTCATTCTTTAAATAATAAACCAATAGCTAACAATGATCTTGGGAAAATATGACAAAGTAGGACATGACTCTAATATATGGTTTGATAAGTGGACAAATTTTATGACAGTGAAATAGTTTGTGAGAACACAAGGGAAAAACAGAATCGCATTCATAATTGACCCTTGCAAAAGCTATTTTAACAATCACATAAAAAGTTTATAGACATGAGGGTTAATACAAAGGTCGTACTCTTCATAAAATACCATTAAAATTTTGAAGAAAATGTTACCAAAAAACAGAACAAGTATGCCAAAGTGAAACTGCTAAAATAAAGTGAAGTCAAGCCATTAGCAAAGCATACAATACAAGGAAAGAGACAGCCTAGAAATTCATTGCCACATCTAGAAATCTTCCATGTACGCAATTAATGTTTTCTGATCATCAAAGATGTAAAAACAATGTGATCTATAAATGTGAAACTGCCAGCTGGTTACAACTCCGCTCAGAGTATGTGTATCCATTTGCATCAACAATTCAAACCCATGGATTCCAGTTGTTTTTAAGTATGCTTTATATCCCATCAAGGAATGTTCTAAAGACACCTCTTGACATAAGTATTAGAGCATGCTAAGATAGAGATGTAATTGAACTTCAAAAACCAGTGGGGTAAGCTCAATCAGTTCGAATGGATTGATTCAAGGTGGAGTTCATAATAAGGCCTCTAGTTGAAATCCAGCTTAGGTTCGAGTCTGATTGAGTCCTGCTGGGTTATCAGCTGTTACTGTGGCTGTCAGCTGAGACCCCTTTCATCCGTATATCTTAGAATCCCACAAAGTTTTCCATGGTAAAAATAGATGCAAATGGATTTCAACTCGGAAGGGGGTTATTCACATATATACCATTTGCAGTTTTACATTGATTGCTGTGGAGAACCCAATAAATACATAAATAAATAAAAATTAAAAAAAAAAAAATTGAGAGCCCGGTTGCAACAGAGATGTGTTCTGCCATCCCTTATACTACTAGAAGAGGAAACCTCTTGGATTTGGTCAGTTATCTGAAACTCTATAGAGAATCTTTCTTAATGATTTTCGGGGCATAGTTACCAGTAAAAAGGGACTGCTATTAAAACATAAGAATGTTTGCTGTTAAGGATAGATCAGTGGCTTGCTCCAGAACTCCATCTGTAACTGACCATAAAAGTAAACTAGCCTTAATTGGCATAGAGACAAACATCACCGTTTTTCAAGTCTGTTTTTCTACATCCATCATCTGAAACACCTGCATGCGCTGAATTAAAAATGAAAACATGTATATCCTTGTATTTACTGCTCAACTGAAAATTTTAGGCTGTTAAAATTGTGGGACTAGGGCCGCAGCAAATGAGATAGACGGGTATTACATCCGTTATTGTCACCGAGGGCTTTGTACTATGTAGTTCAATGGTGAGAGCAGTGGCACTTCAAGACAACCACCAGGGTTACAATACCGCTGGGTATTTGAATATCCTCACTCTGCATGTACCGGCTTGCCTGAAAAACCAAGCCGAGTTGCAATTTTCCCTTCATGGGCCAGGTCATGCTGCGAAAGTGGCCCCATAGACAGTTCTCTCCATGTAAATGGAATAGATTTTCAAAATAAAATTACTGGTCTTAACACGGAGTTTATTTCCAAACACAGACTTCTGTAACTTAAATGCCAGGTCTCAATGGTATCTATTCCACCAATATACCTGGAACTTGGACCGGCCTTGTCCCTTTTTAACATGCCATTCAGGTCTGTCAGACCACTGCGAGAATGGAACCCCTCTAGGCATCTCAACTCTACGTCAACCTCACCGGTATAATAAGGCCACGTTAGCAACATGAAAATTTAGGATTTGCTAGAAAATTCTTTGCAGATTCATTCATCAAATGAGCAGTGCAATGCCAATGCTGAGAACTCTAATCAGATAAGATGAAGGTTTGAGCCCTAACTCTCAACAGATGAATTCAAAATGAAATTTTATGGCTTCCAACCCCGTTGCCAGTCAGCCCGCGTGTTAAGTATTTTGTGTAGTTTCACATTGTATTACAGTTTTTCTTCGCCATAAGATTAAGTTGCTGATTGTGTTTAACATATTTAAATTCATATATGCAACCATGAAATGGTATCAGACACCCAAATTACATTGCACAACTTCGAATATAACATTACTCACCTTCAGAAGCTGTATATGCAGCTGACCCAGTGTGTTATTCGGCGTAATCAGAGCAGTTTCCAGCTCCTCCGCTGAAAACTCCATCTTTATATTCAGCACGGGTCTAAATACCTGCAAACCCACCACAATCTCCATTAAAAAACCCTAAAATGACGGCCGACACCACACAAAGTTCCTCGGACAAGTTCACCCACGTGTATAAAATTCAGCACCGATGCCAACTCCAGCATGTTGCGTAAGCGCCCTCGCTCCTTCTGCGGATCGGGCGGAGACGAAATCACCACGACCGGTTCGTCAGTTGCCGCTGGCAATGCACTGGCAACCATATTTTCAGAACCCTCGACTTTCACAGGACTGTTTGAAATTTTAGTTGGAGGAAGGATTCTCCGGGGCCTCCCTGTGCCTTTGACTGACTCCGGATCGTCTTCCTTTCCAGTCAGAATTTCTCTTTCAGGATATCTCTTGGGCCTTCCTCGGCTCCTTTTCTGTTCCTCATCGGCTTCGTTCTTTTCCATTTCTGTGTATTTTTTGGGCCTCCCTCTTACCCTTCCGACTGTTCCAGCGACCTCCTCCCCCCCAGAAGGTTCCGCGAAACCCTGGAGATTACACTGGGGGAGGAGGGAAAAGTTAAAACCTCCCGCAAATTTTCATAGAAATGCACGGGCACTAGATTCGAACATGGAGTTATCTGATACAAACACGTTCAAGTGAACTTGGGCAAATTCAACGGAGCATCAAACCCTCATCGGCCAATGACTTGCGAAGACTTTGAAGCAAAAATTTTGAGTTTTGCGTAGCAGAAGAACAGTATACCTCCTGCAGCAGTGTATATATATATGGAAAGACCCCGCGGGAACACTGGCTAACCAGGGTTAGCTAGCCAGCGAGCCAAACCCTAGGTTATTGGTTTGGCTTGTCGGTCTGTAATTGTAAATAAATCCTTGGCCTTCTGTCAATAAACGAGAAGGAATAGTGAAACGTATCACTCCAATTGACAGAAAAATGATGGAGTCAGGTGGAGAGAATTGTATGATTTGGGTTGTATATGGATTGAGACTCTAGTTTCTCTTCTGCAGGTGCACCGTGCAATCATTTGAACATTTGGCTTGCAACTCCATTAATTTAACAAGTCGGAGAATGTCTTGGAAGCAATGGTAGTGTTTATAATGAATCTGTTTTTAATTAGAAATTAATTTAATTAAATTAAAGAAACATTATCGAATGATTATGGAATTTATAAAAACAGATTAATGCAAAATTTTAATAGCCAATTCATATAAATGGGCACTTTATTTTAGTGTACGAATGAGATTTAGTGCAAAAATTTAAGCAGCAATTTAATTGGTGATCATTATATTATGAAATATTATATAAAAACATATATATAAAATTAAAATTTCATAAATTAAATAAAAAATATAAAATTTATTAATATAAAAAAAAAAAAATATTAATAAAAAATAAATACCGAAAGAATTTATTAATATAACTAATATTAAAATAAATAATATGGGTAAAGAAAAGAGGTGGCATTTTTTTATTGTAGTATTGGATGATGTGTATAATAAAAACTATAGTATAAAGATTTTTATTGATAAAATTTCGCAAGTGAAAATGATATTTTTGAATTCAAGTTTCCGTGATCTATATTTTTAAAATAAATTATCTCATTTAAAATTAAATTTTACATAATTATATTTCATTTTTTAATTTATTGTAATTAATAATTGATATATTTTTTTTAATTTTCATTCAATATTATTTGAGTGTATTTTATTTTTTTAATACATCAAATAAATTATATAATTTCCATTTTAGTTAGTAAACTTATTTCAAGAAAATGTTCTAAATAAAATGTAAATATACTCTCGCTAACTATTATAATTATTGAGAAACTCGAGGCCCACTAAGTGTTCATGCTTACCTATAGATGTTCCTTAAGTGTAGGAGTGAAATAAATTTAAGAATACATAACTTTGATTTGTGTGCATTGGGATAGTAAAATTTACACGTGGAGGGACACATGGAAGCAATATGTTACAATATTAAACTTTATTTAATGTTTATTATGATTATGTGTATGAAGAGTGCTCCCCACTTTCTAGAAGTAAGTGCCAATTGTAGGATGTGTTTTATTGGAAAAAGTGTAAATTGTAAGGTATGTATTTTTTATTTATTCATTTAGGCAAAGCATTGCATGGCTTTTGTTGGCTTTGAGATTAGTGTATGATGATGTATTTAGAATTATTATTATGTATTTTTTATTTTTTTAATATAAATATATTTTTTATTAATTTAAAATATTATTTGTTTAATATTTGTGTATTAATTAGGGGATTTTAAAAGCTTTTGTCTTGCAATTTTTTATTGAGAGGTCACAATTCAATTTTCTCAACATTTTTAGGGTTAGGCTTCATGGTTGAGTTGGCACGAAGTGATCTTGTAGGGTAGATCTGTCTCATGCAAATATTATGTGAATGTAGTGGTCACTCATCTTCAAAATTCATGAACCACGTTACAAAAAAATAACCTATCTATTTTAGAATTACATGAAAAATAAATGACTTATTACCTTGTACCTCTTCCGAATAATTATTTACCTAACTCACAATAGGAAAATAACTCTTATTAACTAGTGCAAAAGCCAACCAAGGCAAGGACTTCCACGTACCACCCGGCCATAGATTGGGCTGAACCAAATCTTTCTTTCGGCAAATCACTCTCATGCCATATTCCAAGCACGAATGTGGGATCTCATGGGATAAACCAAGACATAATCAATCTCCACCCCCAACCCTTGGGAATTTTCCTAAGGCCACCTCACTCAGTTCCAAAACTTTTCGGCAATCCAAAGCTCAACCAAGAATGAATCTCATCACACCATGGGTATCCAGGAAATGGCAAGGCAAGGTTGAAACCATTGTCAAACCAGGTAAAACCCATGCCAATGACAACAAATGAACCAAATATAGAAATGCATGTACCATGCATTCACACCTCAGCTAGGAAATCACCAATGCAACCTGTTACCTGCAAAACCTTCATGTTGAAGTTGTTTATCCAACCTTCTTCTTACACCCCCTTGCTTTCTTTTGTTTGCCCTTTTCCTTCCTTTGCTTCCTTTGCTTGCTTGCTATCTCCTTTTGGCGCTCCCTCTCTCTCTCTCAAAACTGACAAAAAGTTGTGAATTGTTTCTTTGGTGTCTTTTTATCATTGAGGACTCATTTTTCTTCATTTTCCTTCATTTTTCCTCTAATTTCCCTTGCATGCAAATCTGTGTCTCTTCACCTTCCTTTTCTCCTATTTTCCTTTATTTTCACAATTAAATGTCAACTATTGTCTCTTTGTCTTTGCCAATGCCTTTGTCAATTTCCATAGTCATAAATAAACCTAAAGTGATAACCACTATAATGTTTGCCCAACATTCAGCCGAGAATATGTGCCCCATGATCTTGGCCTTATTTTGCCTTTATTATTATTTATTACATGAAACTTTAACCTGGGTTGTTACAATTAGGGAAAAAATAGTTTATTCTCTCTAGTGGTAAATAGCGAAGTTTTGTTTTCTCCATTGAGGAAAAGTTATGATTTAGGGTGAGAGTACAATTTTTTTACTAAAAATACTTTAGGAGTTAATGTCTTTATGGGTAAATATTTAGGTTTATTTTTGTCTATAGGATTAAACAAGACATTTCATAACACTTTACATTGCAATGAAGATTTTGCGAGAGATCTATTGGCATGAGAAGTTGGCACACAAAAAATTGATTTGTGTGAATCACCATAGGAAATTTCCAAACCACCTCAAGATTCAAAACATAACACTATCACAAATAAGCCTATCATTTGGGATTAGAGCAGTTTTAATGTGATTTTGGAGTCTTCTTATGGCTTGAAATAAGTGTATGAGAAGGAGGTTTTAAAGAGCAATTTATATTTTGTAGGGAATTTATTAGATAAACACTTCAAGCTTGGAAAACTTGCAAAATCAAAGGCTTCACCCCCATAAAATGTTCAATGTAAACAGAAAGCTTGAAATGTGATTAGGTAATGGACAATGAGTGTTAAAATGACTTTGAGAACGATATGTGGTTAGAACATGTCTGGTAATTCTTGAAGAAAGCCTTTCTTAGTAAGTGGGTTGGTCGATATATCTTACAAAAAAAAAGGACTCAAGAAAAGAGCATTGGTTCTTGGTGATGCCTTGATTTTTAACATGTTGGCCATGGGATGGTTAGGGTTTGAGTTCAAGTTATATGAATATGTTCAAGAAATATTGCAAGGAAGCTAGTTATGGGGCTAATAATTTATTTGTCACGGGTTTAGATAACCTATTTCAATCCTAGATTTGTGTCTCTACATAAGATGCCCATTTAGGTGACAGTACAAGGAAAAGACCTTCTAGAGGAGGTTTTTACAGAGGCCCCTATAAAAATAGCCCAAAAATTTGTTTGTAGTGGAGATCACTAGCGAAGGTGGGTGGGAGGATGTTTTAGTGAATGTTTCTTTGATTGTGCATCTAAATTACTAAATCGCGTTCGTGCTTTCTTATCAATACATGCTTCAATGTTGCATATAATATGGTGCACCTTAGATTTCTTCTTCTTTTGTTTTAAATTCAAAACCACGATGCGCTAAATACCATAATGCACTAGTGCTTTAATATTCTTTAGCACCAAACTTCTTCATGTATCGGTGTTAGTCGAAAATGACGACCCGATGTAGTATGTTGAAAATGCAGCAAGAAAGTCTCACTTTTGTATTTTTCCTTAATCAAATTGAGGAAATTCAAAATTCTACATCAGCAGACAACTTGGAGGAGTTAACTGAGGTGACATGGCTCTTGTCACTCAATTCAGAACACTCATTTCGAGTTAATGAGTTGAAGTTCAGTTTACTTGAGTTGATTCCTAAAAATTAGGAGTCTAGCTCAGTTAATTCGAGTTAGGGGCATGAAGTTCAATTGTGTGCAGTGGGTTCCTGAATTTTAGGAGCCTAGTTTGAGTTAATTTCAGTTGTAGCAATTTAATTAAGTTAAATTGAGTTATGGTCAATTAAACTAGTTCTAACTATTGGAGGAACTAGTGGAAGGTCAAGTTGTGGAAGTGGAACTTCAACCATACTCAGTGATCATCAAGATAACTAATCAATTAGCCTAAATTAGCTTATGCATGCAGAGAATTCAAGTTACCCATTGAGATGGAGATTTCAAGGAAATCTACTATCAAATTGAGCATATTCCAATGTGTACAAGTGGTGCATGCAACCAGAGGAAGGACCTAAAGGAATTGCGCAATCTAGACGTGGGAATTTCCTAATTAATAGGGGAAAAATTCCCAAAGGAACAACACAAGGAAATAAAAGCTTAGAGGGCTTGGAAATTGGCTAAGTGTTGGCCAGAGTCAATAAGTCGGGTAGAGGGATAGACTATACACTTGCAAGTGTGCTCAAACTTGAGCAAGCATATGTATTTCTTCTCTATTCTCTGATTAATGCAATATATATAGTAAGGGGTTTTGAGGAGTTGTTTTGCCCTAGATAAGTATTTGTGCATGTGTGATGTTTCCTTTTACATGTCTATAATTTGTGTTCTATATGGTGAATTAACTTTCGCGGATCAGTAGAGTAGCTTCAAGTCTTGTGATTTAGTAAATTTCATGAGCATAATTGAATCTACACAATAAACGCATAACAACGTCTCAGGTCATCATATAAAGCTACTGATAGTCGATTTCTAATTTCTAAAAAGTTATTGGTGATATTGTAAAACCATAGCACTGGAAAGCCCCAGTGCATCTCGATAATTTATAACAATAATAATAATAATAATAAATAAATAAATAACACGATGCTTTTGTATATAGCCCGCCTCGATGCACTTTGAGACATGCACCAGAGGAGGGTTAAATAATAAATAATAATAATAATAAACCTCTCGGTCGTAATTTTCATTTTTACCACCTACAATGCGGGAGAGCTCTGAAAAATCGATGTCATTCTTGCCACATGCAAGCGCCCTGACATCGGTGCTTCTCTTTCTCACCACCTTTTTGTATTGTGCTCACTGTTTGAGTTACAATTTTTTTCAAACAGGTCGAAAATTTGTTTTTTCTCCATTATGTGTCAACAATGCCTCTCCGATGACCAAATGTCTAGGTAATCTCTATGTTTATTTATAATTAAATTTTTTAGTGGATTGGAATTGCAAATCAGGTTGAATTTGTCATTATTTTTGTAAGAAAAAAAAAATGATGCATAGTGCGCTCGATTTGTTCGGCTCACATCGACAGTAGTGTGCCCTGTAAATTTACAGGGTGCACTGCATGTTGGTGTGTGAACATAACGAACCACTATTGCGGCAGTGCATTTTGTATATATAAACGCACCAGGAAAGACGTGACCTTAGCATCGATGCAAAAGTATGTCATACTGCTATGAAAAGTTAAATTTCTAAAACATGCGTGGTGCGTCATACTTATGTGCACACCGTTACTAGTGCAGTTATAGTTGAAAGCAGACCGATGTTCGGTGCATCAGTGTGTTTTGAGCACAATGGTAATTTTTTTTAGATTGAAAGTTATGTTTTCGTAATTATAAATACATTATTCATTTAATAAAATAAATTGTATTTTATGTATGAGGTTGATGTATTTTATATGTCAATCATGTAGCAGAGATGTCAGTAGAGGGAGCAACAATAGGAGTAGGAGCAGTAGGCAAACCCACACAATATGGTCCAATCATGGTAGGCGAGAGAGAGGGAGAAGGATTTATACCCTCACCCTATTACTGCAATGACCCGAGCACTTTTGAGGAATGTAGGCCTCCTTAAGTACCATGAGGAGGGTAGATCCCTAAAGGTGCATTATGTCATATTGGCACATTTTGTTCGTCGATGGAGTGTCCAACATAAGGCTTTCCATGTCGGTTTTGAGTTGTGGTATAGGCCCACTGAGGGGAACATTTACTTTATCACTTGCCTGTCCAAGAGAGGGGAGGATTCCCCAGTTCCATAATGTCCCCCATCATGTTGTAGCTAAGATTCAGCTTGCATACACTCTGAGATATATCGGGCCTCATGCAGTCCGTCCATCATATTTTCAAGTTCGTGGTGGACAACTACAAATTTCTTCTTTTGATACAGACGAGGCTAGGTACCTCTCAATATTAGTCAACACCATTTCACATTCTTGTGGTGACGAGCAACACATTAGTTGCGCTCTTTTGTATTATGTTGATTCTTTGATTCGAGTGCCACATTGCATCAGATGTTCTGCCATTTTTGTGAGGCAGTTTTGCACGATTTTAGATAGATGTTGTGCATTATCGAGACAGGGGAGGGAGACCTTCCCTTTTGCTTCCAAGTTTTTTATTTTATTTTTTGAGAGATTTCTGGAGACGAGGACTACATTTCATCGTCGCCCTCCTAGGACGATTGCTAAGGTCTGGATGTGCATGTGGGGGTAGATGATGCCCAATAAGGGAATGCCAAAGTTTCCAACCAGGATTTCAGACAAGGCATTGGAGCTATTGGCTAGTGTGGATGCCCATGCATTTGTCGTGTTGGGGTATTTGTACCTGGGGATTGATTGCAAAGGGTGTCCCAACATCTTATCCACAACAAATGAGCCTCCAGATGATAGAGGTAATATCAGTGTTTTCTTTAAATTAATCTAGTTTCATTTTCTTGTTTTAATGAATTAAAATAAAATTTGTTCTAACACATTCTTTAACTTGTTTAATGAATTTGTCTAATTATTTTCGATACTATATATTTTGTAGACATCGACACATTCGATGCGGACATGCCTCCTCCACCATTGAATGTCGAAGGAGATGAGGAGACGGGAAAGGCCTAAGAGGGCGAGGGTGAGGCACGTCCTCAAGGAGGTGTGGGCGTTCAAAGGTGGAGGTCTGTTATGTGATGTCGGATGGACTACCGTGATAGATTGGTCAGAGTTTTAGTTCGGCAGGGATTTCACCCTGCAAAGCCTCGAGATGTCAGTGCAGATCTGATGTTCCTAGATCTCTATAGGACATGTCCATGGGATTTGATGTCTCTTATGCAGTGCTTCATATGAGCTAGTAGGACACTAGCAACAATGAGGGTTGCAGGGCATCATGCAACAACACATCCATCAGATGATGGGGGTGGTCATGATGATGATGAAGGTGATCATGATGATCATGATGATGAGGGTGTTCATCATGACGATGATGCTTCTAGTGGTCGTGCCACCCCATGAGATCATGGTTGTTAGGGTGTCGGTGATCCTTTTGGTAGTACATTTGCTTGATAGTCGCCTGATGATGTCGACATTCTAGAGCTAGAGGATGTGTCGTATGTTTCTCCTGACAAAGAAGACCTACCACCTTCTCCTGCAGACCAACCACGTCCTTCTATTGTAGACCAACCACCTCTTAGTCGACCTCCACCTCAGTTGAGTTTGATGGACGTACTTGATTAGGTACTAGTTGACCATCCATTGTCTTCTATTGCAGACTAGGCTGCAAGCACTACTACACCTGTTGTATCATATATTTGATTGCACTTATTTGACTTCGTGATGTAGTTATTGATTTCTTTGTGTGTGTGTGTGTGTGTACATTGCATTTTTTTGTTCATTTTTATGTACTTAATATATATATTAGTGTTGATGTGTATATTGTTACGTCATATTAGATATGTTCATTTAATGTGCTTGCAGATAGATGTGTATGTGATAACAGTTATTTGGCATGAGATTTAGATTAATTTGAGGATGTGTGTGGTGATGATGTTAGATTACAATCATTGTGTTTTGTTAGATGTGATCATCATGATGATGCCCGGTTAGATTATTATATTTGTGTGCTAGCTAATGACGTTTATATGTGCTACTAAAATTACGATAAATAATTTTCTATTGCTTAGATAGTTCATTGATATTCAATCTAACTTAATTTGTAAAATATTTCAATAGTCACAACGATAAAATAATTAAAGGTAAAATAATTTAGTTAGTTCTTAAAAAGACGAAAATGTGTAACTCTTTCAATTTTTAATATAAAATATTTTTAATAATAAATTATTCAAAAATACAATTTAACTAATTCAATATTGGTTTATAAAATTCAATCTGTTGTTAAATTTTAAAAACTTAAGTCATAATTTTTTTTACAACCTGCAGCCTAAATCCATCTTAACTTTGGATCTACCAAGCGTTGAAAGAGATCAAATCTCCTGAGATCCAAACATATTTTTGAGTGAAAAGAGATGTGATCCTTCTAGGCACTTGGTGGATCTAGGCAACTGGTATATTAATATATATGTAGTTGGCAATGAAATATTTTATTTATAATTCACGTTCTTTATATTAAAATGTTAAAATATGCCCCCTTGTATTTTTTTCTTGTATATATACATATAATTATTTTTATTATTAATATTTCTAATTAATATTACATATCAAATGTATATTAAACATTGAAAATTTTATAAATATCCCTCATACATTGAATTAAAAATAAATTAATTTTCTTTTTTCTAAGTTGGGTAGGACTCTTCTATTTCATTTCAAAAAGCAAACAAGAATACATACACATCCAACAGGTGTTAGATGGCCTCAAGCCACCCACTTGGAAATTGGATATGTTGGCCATCTAATTGCATGATAAGCCATCCAAAATTCAAATGTCTTCAAAATGTCAAGAAGTGCAATATAAGTATGAATGTCTTTAGCAGTCCTAATATCTAGATAACTACAACAACAAGGAACTTTCAGAGAAATTAAGCTAAACATAACTCAAAATTTTCTAAATAGAACAACTATGTTAGTCTGATCATTACTCGTCTTAGGAGTCCACAGGTGTTGGATCTCTGGCATTAGTGCCCGACAACTCAGTTTGTGGAAGAAACGAGATATGCTTCTCGATTTGGTTGAGATAGACATTCTGGAGTTGGATTTGACGTTGAATCAACTGAAATTCTCTGTGAATTTACTGGAGCTTGAAAGGGGATTTAGATGGGCCAGTTAAGCTTAATCCTATGACTTTTGCAACAATATTCTTCATAATACAGTATAGGTATATCGACTACTGGAATTGGATATATCTGCCTCTGGGGAGTGGCCTGGGTCCTGCATTAAAGATAACCATTCTCCAAATTTTGGGTCTGAGTTTTCAACTGTCTCTTTAAATTTTGCTTCCCACCCTTGTATTAGTCGATGAACAGGAGGAGGGGTGTTGTTATGATAGACCTGGGCAACATCTCTAGCTTTCCGAACTATACCTTGACGACCTCTTCCCTTGAATTATGGTGTCGTGGTCTGCCTTTCCTTACACCCACAACCACGACTTCAACCTGAAACATTTCTCCCCTGTTTAGAATTTCCTTTAGAAGAGGCAGGGCATTCCAAAGAAATCCAATTCAAGCAATCCCGATAACCACCTGACCCAAAGCAAATCAACCAAGAGGACCCAGAGCCTAGGCAAGTAATACTGACACTGTCGATCAAACAAAATTCTGACCAGTCAAGCACCCATCCAATGGACAGACAAGAAGGCATGGGAATAAAGCCTAGTTAGATGTAAAAGAAACCTGTACAAATACGAGGGCATGGTGTAAAATAGACATGAGCAGGAAATTCAACAAACCATTTATAGTTTTTGCCTTTAATCTTGTCATATCTTAGTGGGCTATCCTTATTTGCCAAGAAAATCCATAACCCAAACAAGAACATGGATATATTCCATGCAGAAGTCCCCTCCACCCAATTAACCCAGTCCTCTTAGAGTAACGAGTGCTTCCTTAAGTATCTCTCATTATTGAAAACCAAGCCCCCCATTACATTAAATATGGAAACAACCTTAATTTTTCCATACAAAGACATCAAAGATAGAAAAATTCCTTACATCATTGAAAGACTGACAGAGAACAAAGGATAGGCTTCACCTTTCATATTAACAGCCTCAAACCCAACATAGATTTCTTCAAAACTTGCCATAAAACGCATTTTAGAAACAACCAGTAAACCGGTGGACCACGGACACAAAACCAGGTTCAAGAGGAGGGAAATAGGGGAAACAAAAGAAGCATACCCACACCAAAATCACACCTTCTAGAGGCCACAAGTACCTTTGCTTTTCCTTCTCACGACCAAGCTTGCAACCTAAACCGAGCTCCTGAGTCTAATCGACGAACGGATAACCAAAGTGCAACCAAAACACCTGATCAAGGAATTATAAAACAACTATTAATGGAATAATAATTCTCTTAATTTTTCTCGCTAAAGTGAAAATATAAAAGAAATTCAATTCAAACCAGCTTAGATCCATCTAACACCGGATCTATCATGCACCAAGAGAGATTAAATACCTCGAGGTGCAAACTTTATTTTTTGTTTATAGAACTTGAGGAAAGGTTTGCATCTCAAGGGGTTTGCATCCCTCTCGACGCATGATAGATCTCTAAGTTGGTTCGAGTTGAGGGCAACAATGTCATACTTTTAGATTATCATTATTATGTATATGTTTGAGATAAAACTCAAAATTCACATTAGGTTTTCTTTGCTTGGCATGACCATATCATTCTCTTCTTTAATTTAGTTTGTGTTGCTTGCCTTGAATGGTTTGTACATATGTGTTTGGATGCATTGAGTGATTTTTGTGCTTATGTGTTTGGATTTGGATGGTAATGTTTGTGAATGTTAGAATTGTTGTGTTATATTTGTAGATGTGTATTTAATTGTTTATTAGTAATTAATTGGTGATGACGAAGGGAGACAATCTTGTCAATTGTTTGCAGGAGGATTGATACTGCACATCTATTTCATTGATTTTAGGTATCACAACTTTTGACAACCAATTAATTCTAAATAGTGTTCCTCCCAGTATTACAAAATATATCTTGAAGAGTAGTATATAATTTACTACATGAATTACTCTTTAAATAATTTGTTTCTTGGCTAATGTTTGAAATAATTTATTTGTTTAAAGAATATATATATATATATATATATATATATTATTATACATACATACATCCTATTTTACAAAGTCAAGTAATAATGCATTTTTGAATTGTTTTTAATGAGTGGCTAGATCTATAAAATCTTTACATTATTTGTTTCTCCAAACAATTATCACATCTCCTTCAAGAATATTTTTATTTGTTTTCATGTCTATATATATATTTTCCTCTTATAAATATTTTGAATAAATTGTTGTATGCAATTATTTATTAGTAATTTTGAATATATGTAATTGTCTATAAATAATTAGTTGGTGACGAAGAAGGGAGACAATCTTGTCAAGTATTAATTTGCACTTTGCATTAATTCTAGGCATCACAACTTTTGACAATTAATTATTTATTAATAGTGTCCTTTTGCATATTATTAAATATATCTTGATTTTTTTTAATAATCTATAACCTCAAGATTAACAACATTTAATGCATCTAATGCAAACGATCAAATAGGATTAGGAACATCTACACTAAAATCAATGCATCTAATGCAAGAAATCAAATGAGATTAGAAATCAACATATACACTTAAATTTATGCATCTAATGCAAGCCATCAAATAGGATTAGAAATCCACATCTACATTGAAATCCATGCATCTAGTGAAAGAAATCAAATAGGATTAGAAATCCACATATACACTGAAATCAATGCATCTAATGCAAGTAATCAAATATAATTAGAGATCAACATTTACATTGAAATCAATGCATCTACTGCAAACAATCAAATATAATTAGAAATCATCGTCTACACTGAAATCAATGCATCTAGTGCAATAAATTTTCTCCCCTCTCTCCCCCTCCATCTAATCTTGAAAAATAATTTTAATAATTTACAATATCAAGATTAACAACATCCATCCATCCAATGCAAGCAATCAAATAGGATTAGAAAACAACATATACACTGAAAACAATCCATATAATGCACGCAATCAAATAAAATTATAAACCAACATCTACAATGAAATCAATGCATCTAGTGCAAGTAATCAAATATAATTAGAAATCAACATCTACACTAAAATCAATGCATCTAGTGCAAGCAATCAAATAAGATTAGAAATCACCATCTACACTGAAATCAATGCATCTAGAGCAAGCAATCAAATTGGATTAGAAATCAACATCTAAATTGAAATCAATACATCTAGTGCAAATAATCAAATATAATCATAAAGCAAAATTAACACTGGAATCAATGCATCTAGTGCAAGCAATCAAATAGGATTATAAATCGTCATGTACATTGGAATCAATGCATATAGTGCAAGAATTCTTCTTCTCTCTCTCCCCCCTCCATCTATATTTATATCTCACTCCATCTCTCCTTTGTCTCTCTATCTCCACTTCCCCCCCTCCCAAACACACACACACACTCTCTCTCCATATCTATCTATTTCTCCCCTTCCTCTCCCTATCTCTCTCTTCACCTCCCATCTATATCTATATCTCCCTTTGTCCATCCTTTATCTCTCTATATCACCCCCAAAACATACACACTCTTTCTCCATATCTATATATCTCACCCTCCCTCTTCCCCTTCACTATCTCTCTCCCAGTTCTAACTCTCTTCCCTCCTGCTCTCCTCTCTCCCTCTCTATCTATATCCATCATCGCTCCCTCTCTCCCTCCACCTTTCTCTCTTTATGTCTTTCTTCTTACCTCCCTCTCTCTGTTATGTAAAAGTCAATCTATAACTATTAGTTAATTTGGAAAAGGGCATGATCAAATATCATGCCCATTCACCAAGAGGCACCCAAGGATGTATTTAAGCTAGGGCTTCCCACAGTGTAAATCAACATCCAAGTTTATTAATAAAATTTATATATTTTATGTCTTATGCTAGGCTAATTTGTTCCATTTGGTATCATAATGAGTTCGCTCCTTGGGCTTTGTTGATCTACTGCCATCGGTTTCTTTCCGTTGCCACTATTCCCTTACTCTTTGCCGCATTGACCTTCCATCTCATCGTATCCCTATTCACATTCCACACCCTCATATTCTGCTTCTACTGCACTACCCATACAATTCGTTATGCTCGTCATCTTGTTCACGCACTCAGCCTCATTCAACATTGCTCTAAGATCTTCACTTCTCCATCCTTCGTCGTAGTGCTCCACCATCGAACTCATCAGCCCCTACGATTTCCAATCAACCGTTGTTGTCCCTTTGCCGCAATCCCCGATGCAACAATCTGTACGTTGGTCGAGACGGAGTCAACCACCAATGCGGCGGTTCGTTGGGTTGGTTTGTGGTCGTTAGTCAATGCGTTTGGTTCAAGTTCGATTATGATTTCGTTGGGAGAGTTATACAATAGCCATATATATATATATATATATATATATATATATATATAATATATATTATTATATATATATATTATATATATATATATATATAATATATATTATATATATATATATATATATATATATATATATATGATTTTTTTCAAAAAAATTAAAATAAAATAATTAGAATCAAGTGAAGGAAAGTTAAACTGGATAAGTATACCCCATCACATACCTAATCAATGGCTTCATCAATGTCGATGGTTGATTTCAATAAAAGATTGATAGATTTGGAGACTAAGGTGACTAGACATGGCGAAAAAACCGAGGAGCTCCAGAATACATAAAAGAGAATAGAAAGTCAGCCCGAGCAGTACCATAATGAATTTAAAAGGGATCATGCAATCCTTTCAATTATAGTGAATCAAAATCATAGTCAAGCAATGGTGATGTTACACCTGATCAAATACCCCATAATAATGAAGCTACTCAACATCTTAATCCGTCGGATTCGTCAAACTCGTCAGGCTCACATGAGAAACTGAGTCCCTAAAAGCATCGTCCATACCCCTTCAACAAAATAGTAACGCAAATTTTCAAAATATGCAGCTCTCGAATCAATTCTCAAATATGGAGCTTGCGAATCAATACCCTCTATTTACTCCAACAACTGCGACGCATCAGCGAAGAGAGAAACTTGAACTCTCCAAATTTGACAGTAAAAAAAGGTGCAGCATTGCTTGGTTCAACAAAGCAGAAGAATATTTCGAGATTTATAGTATAGATAATGAGGACGAAAAGATCAAGTATGCATCCATGTAGATGGAAGGCAAAGCATATAACTGGTATATGTGGTGGAAGAAGACGACACTTGCCATCAGTTGGAATAAATTCAAAAATGCATTCTTTAAGAGGTTCCAAGGTTTCAAGGAGGAAGAATTTTTCTCAACACTCACCAGATTGCAATAAAAAGGCGATGTGGACGAATACACTCGAGAATGGGAAACTTTAGCCACATGACTACCTGGAATATCTGAAACTCATCTCATTCGATCATACATCACAGGACTTAAACCCCATCTACATGAAGAACTTGAGCTTCATGACATTACTTCGATAGAAGAAGTAAGACAAAAAGCGAAAGCTGCTGAAAAGAAACATGAAAAGATGCAGTGGCCAAAGGTTGAAAGAGTATATTTGATATGAATATTTTCTCAGGCTGTGAACACAGATAATACAAAATATGTTCCACCGCATCTTCGTGAAAAATGGGACCTTAGACACATATGTGCTAAAGGGACAGAAACCAAGAACCTATATACATATTAAGAAACTAATGATTCAGATAATGAAGAACCAGATGAAGAAGAAATTGAAGATTCTCCACAGTTTTCTCCAGAACCAGATGATGAAAGTATTCAGCAAGTATCATTATCGGCCATGACAGGTATATCACAACCCCAGACATTAAAATTAAAAGGACATATCAAGAAGAAAAATGTAATGGTCTTAATCGATACCGGTAACACCCACACTTTTTTGGACTCAACCATGGCTAAGAGACTCAAAATTTTCACATTTCCCATGCCCAACATGAAGGTTATGGTAGCTGACAGCAAGAAAATTGAAAAGGTAGGGAAATTCCATAAAGTCAAATTACAATATTCAAGACTATAATCTAGAATCTTCATTCTACATTGTGCCATTAGGAGGAGTGAATGTGGTCTTAGATATCCAATGGTTACAAACCTTAGGCACTTATTCTGCCAACCATCAAAAGAAATTTATAAAATTTAAATGGGAAGGGCATAAGTACAAGTTATATGGATTCTAGCGACTTGAGGATCGAGTTGTGTCATCATCCCAAATGATGAAAATGATTTGGAAGGGAGCATCAGATTATGTAGTATAGTGTCATCAATTAGAAATGTTAAGTTCGAACTTGGTCAACGAAGAAGCACCAAAAGTCGAAGAGCTAATTCAAAAGAACGAAAAAGTATTCCAAGACCTTCTAATGAAGATGCCTCCTAAAAGAGAAATAGAGCATACAATAGAAGTCAAATCAGGATCAAATCCCATCAACGTCAAACCGTATCGATATCCACATCATAAAAAACTGAAATTGAGAGATTAGTCCATGATATTTTAAAATGTGGCATCATCACAAAAAAGTAAAAGTTCGTATGTTTCTCCAGTTGCATTAGTTCGAAAGAAAGATGGATCATTCAGATTATGCGTCGATTATCGATGACTAAACAAAATAACAATTAAAAACAAGTTTCCTATTCCTTTTATCGATGAAATTTTGGAAGAACTACATGGCGCTAAATACTTCTCAAAATTGGACTTAAGGTCAGGGTATTACTAAATCAGAATAAGGTTGGAAGACGTAGCAAAAATTGTGTTCCAAACACATGAAGGTCATTACGAGTTTAAAGTAATGCCTTTTGGTAATGCACTGACAACATTCCAAGCTACTATGAATGAACTATTCCATCCATATCTAAGGAATTTTGTGTTAGTGTTCTTTGATGACATTCTCATTTATAATAAAACATGGAAGGAGCACCTACAACATTTGGAACAAATTCTTACTATGTTATAAAAACATCAGTTCTATGCCAAGAAGTCCAAATGCACTTCCGAGAGGAAGAAGTAGAATATCTTGGACATATAATATCCAAGGAAGGAGTAAAAGTAGATCTTAATAAGATCAAGGCTACAAGGGAATGGCCCAAACCAATTAATATCTCCAAGCTAAGAGGATTCTTAGGATTGGTCGGTTATTATCGAAGATTTATTAAAAACTATGGCCATATAACGCACCCCTATCGAACCTTCTAAAGAAGAACTCATTTTAATGGAATGATGAAGCAAAAAAATGTTTTGAAGACTTGAAGGAAGTTCTTTCTAATGCCCTAATATTGGCAACTCTAGACTTGTCAAAACCATTTGTAATTGAATGTGATGCTTCAGGTTTTGGCATAGGAGCAGTACTAATGCAGGATGGTCACCCAATCATTTTTGAAAGCAGGAAGCTCAATAAGAAAGAACGTCTCAAGTCTACATATAACAAGGAAATGCTTGCTATTATGCACACATTAGCCAAATGGAGACAATATCTCTTGGGAAGTAAGTCCTTAATACGAACAGATCATAATAGTCTTCAACATCTCCTTACAACAAAAAATGCTATCTACGGAACAATAAAAAAGGGTAGAAAAAATTGCTACCTTTGACATGGATATATTACACAAGAAAGGAAAGACAACGCAGTAGCTAATGCTTTGTCAAAGAAAGATGAAGAACCATCATTACTTGCAGTTTTAGTGGTTGTTCCCGAATGGCTTAATGAGATTCGAAGTGAATATGCAAAAGATCCAGAAACAAGTGTTATAATCAGTAATTTTTCTCAAAATTCAAAATTTGAATGGAAGAACGATATTTTATGGTACAAAGGAAGAATTTATCTAAATGCAGATTCCAAATTTAAAACCAAGGTTCTCAAAGAGGCGCATGATTCACAGTCAGTCGAACATGCAGGATTCTTTAAAACCTACTATAACGCATGACAATCATTCTTTTGGAAGGGAATGAATAATGATATTCAAAAATATGTAGTAGAAAGCAATAAATGCCAGAGGAATAAAAATGAAAATATTATGGCACCTGGACTACTTCATCCCTTAAACATCCCGAATCAGAAATGGGAGGAAATATCAGTGGACTTTATTGAAGGTTTACCTGTGTATGATGGTAAGGATAAAATTCTTATAGTAGTCGACAAACTCACCAAGTATGCTCACTTTATTGCAATGATGAAATCAAACTCAGCAAAAAAAATCGCTAAGATATTTTGAAAAATGTTTACAAATTACATGGATTTCCCAAGGTCAGTGTGATCGATAGAGATGCCAAATTTAAGGGTAATTTTTGGAAGGAATTCTTCAAACATATAGGAACTACATCAACATGAGTTTAGCTTACCATCCTCAAATGGATGGCCAAACAGAGGTTGTCAATCAATGTTTAGAAGCCTACTTATGTTGTTATGCCACAGACAAACAAAATAAGTGGGTTCATTGGTTACATGTTGTTGAGTGGTGGTACAATTCCACTTACCACATGACAACAAGAATGACCCCATTTCAAGCTCTGTATGGTTATGAACATTTGAAGTGGAATGACTTTGCTATCATCGAAACGAAGCTTCCAGCTTTTAAAAACCAGTTAGAAGAAACCCAAAAAGTCGTCCAAACTCTAAAAGAAAATCTAAATAATGTAAGGAATCGTATGAAGCAGCAAGCTGACCGAAATAGAACCAAGAGAGAATTGAAAGTTAGAGATTGGTTATTTATTAAACTCCAGCCTTACAAGTAGTTGTCCTTAAAACAAAGGGGAAAAAACAATTTGGCACCAAGGTTTTACGGACCCTACCAGAACAACAAAAAGATTAGCCAAGTAGCATACAGTTTAAGCCTTCCCGATAAAATTCTTGTTCATAACATTTTCCATGTATCCTGCCTAAAAAGGGCACTTGGTGAACATCAATTAGGGCAAACAACACTTCCGACTTTAGATGATGAAGGAAGGGTTATTCTAGAACCAAAAGGTATAATCTCCATCAGGGAAAAGAAGTTGCAATCACGAGTAATCCAAGAATACCTGATCAAGTGGAAGGACTTACCAGAAGAAGAAGCTTCTTGGGAGACAAAAGTGTTTCGTCAACAACACCTGTTGTTATGTATGCTTTGAGGACAAAACATCTTTTCAAGAGGGGGGAAATGTTATGTAAAATTTAATCTATAACTATTAGTTAATTAGGCAAAGGGCATGATCAAAGATTATGCCCATTCACCAAGAGGCACCCAGGGTTGTATTTAAGCCAAGGCCTCCTACAATGTAAATCATCATCCAAGTTTATTAATAAAATTTATATATATATTTTTTTCTTATGCCAGGTTAATATGTTTCACTCTCTTTCCCTCTAACTCCATCTCTCTCTCCCTCCCTCTCTCTCTCTTCACTCTCCAACTCTATCACTATCTCCCTCCTTCTCTCCATCTCTCTCCTTATCTTCCCCATTACTTCCATATCTCCTTTTTTGTCTCTCAATCTCACCCTAGAACATACACACTTTCTCTCCACCTCTCTCATTTTATGTTTTCGTTCTTCCCTCCATATATATCTAGAGTTAATATATAGCATGATATATTAATATATATATTATAATATAACAAATTGAATCTCATATTAAATTTAATATTGCATTAGTTTGAAGTTATTAAATTAATAATAATAATATTATATTTAATGATGTTTTTACATGGTATCATAACAAAATTTACAATAAAACTACATCAAATTAATATTTTCAAATATTAGAACTTTGATGTGGAAATATTTATGTCTTTAAAAATTTTAATATATCCATTGATATGGTTTTTTCCTTTAAAGATTTTAATACCATAGGATATAGTTTTTCCCTTTAAAGATTCATTTTACAATATTTAATTAAAATAAATATTAAAAGATTTTGGAGTAGTATTTTCCATTTTTTGTGTTGAATTAACCTTTTTCCTTTTATCCAAGAGATGACATTTACTTTAGTAAAGAGTAAAAATGTTTAAAGTTTTACCTAGTTTGGAATTTTAATGTAGTAATTTTTTTTGTTAAAGGTAAATTTATGATCCATTCGAATTCATGTAAAGGAACTATTAAACATATGAGATAATTTATTCTCCATTCAAATTATATATAATAATACGTAGTTATGTTTAATAATTAATTTTAGTCCATTAATAAGATTAAAAAGCTATATATAATCTGTAGATTCAAATTATATATAATTTAAGATTGAAATTAATGTTTTGGCTGGCATTAGCAAAAGTTATTTTTATTGTTTTTTGAGGACGTGACATACTTACACATCAGGGTCATACTGGGATGTAGAATGTGGTACAATTACTTTATTTTTCTCTATATAAAGTATCTAAAAATTTATGTTATTGAGCCGAGAGGCTCATTCTACAACCCAAATGAGGGGGATGTGTAAGTCCATCAATTTTTTAAATTGACAGGTGCCTCTATAAAATAAAAATAAATTATGCTCTAAATAGAAAAATAATGTCGAATATAATAAAAAATTGAACTTGTTGTAAAGTAATTAGAAGTTAAAAAATGTGTGAGTAAGACGTTTAAACCTTGTATTTTTCAAAAATATCTCAACAAGAGATTTAAATCAACTATTTTTTTCAAAAATATTTCAACATGAGATTTAAATAAACTATTTGAAGATCTATTTTATCTAATTTATGTCGATATCAACTTCACACACACACACATCTATGTGTATGTGTTAAAATAAAATATTTTAATGTTGCATATAATAAAATATTTAATGTGGGTTATTAATGAAATATTTTACTACTTAACATATATTTTTAAAATATATTTAATAATAACAAAGAATTTTAATTTGCGGTGATAAAATGTCTTGATGTACATGTTATGCAAAATATTTTAATGTCAACTATGTATATATTATATATCATTTAAAAAAATTGTGGTCAAAATGTTTGTTTAGTCTCATATATACTCTTTATAGTATTCAAAAATACAATTCAAACATTGAAAAACTACATATTGTATTTTGCACTCTAAAGAAGTTTGCACGTGAAGAAATTTGATCCCTCTCGGACTCATGTTAGATTTGTACTTAAAATGGATCTATGCTAGTTTAATATGGACATTGAAATATTTTACTTTTTTTTTTTTTTTTCCTCTGGAAAAAAGTCGTAATTTTTATTAATGAGGAAAATTACATTTTTCATATGCCTATGGCATATACTGTACTTTGGGCTAGAAGCCTATCCTGTTTGAGAATTCAAAATTTGTGGTGTACTCCACGCAGGGAGACACTACTCTACTATGTGATTTTCAATATAAAATATGTACTTAATCTATGCAGAGAGTATCAAAAAATAATTGTCATGTTTAAGACTGCTTGATGATGCGTTTATATATTATATAAAGACAATTTAAAACAAAAACTATGTATCAAGCTCCTTTAGAGCTTAGGTATTCTGATATGTCTATAAAAGGTCGATGATAATACTGATGGAAGGTTCCATCTGTTTGCTCCAATATGCTCCATGTTCCTATAGGCCTGTGCGCTGCTTCCTTGGATAATAGATCGGCTGTTGTGTTCCGCTCCCTGTATATATGTTGACAAATAAATGTGTCAAATAAGTTTATGAGTCTATGGATTTCTTCCATGATGTGTCTCAGAGAATAAGCAATACAATTTGTAATTTTGTTTATTCAATTGCATATTGTTTTTGAATCTCTAAAAAGTTGTAAGTTTCTGCAATGTTTTTCTAGTGCAAATTGTATGGTGTCTTTTGCTGCTAAAAGCTCAACAAAATTGTTCATCCCTCTGCCCAATCCCATTTGGATTTTGTAATAATGATTTGTTGTAAGATGTAGGACAACTCCCCCCACCCAACATCCTATGTCTTGTGCTGAGCCATCAAAGTATGCCCAGGGGTGAGATTGGTTTATACTCTCAAGTATGATATGCATGGAGTTGGAGTTTGGTTCCTCATCTAGGATCAGTTGATAGTCAGCTATGATTTGAGCAGTGATGGTTGGCTAGTGGGGGAGGGAGTTCTGAAAAATAATTCTATTCCTGCCAATCCATATGGCCCAACAAGTAAGTAAAGGGAGGTTCTTTGTTTTTCCTGAGGATACAGTGGACCACCATCCCTCCCAGGCTTCCCTAACAGTTGTGCCCTGCCAAAGAGGGAGCAAGGGTATATGAAAATGAATAGTAGTCCATAGCTCTTTTATGGATGGGCATGTAAGGAAAAGATGATCCACTGTTTCATTGTCAGATTTGCAAAGGCCACACCAAAAGGGTCCATGAAAAGATCTTTTGATAAGATTTTCTCCTGTTGGGATTTTGTATCTCAGAATGGTCCACATGAGGAGCCTCGACCTTGGGGGTGCTTTTAATTGCCATGGTTGAGGGATTTGTAATGCCCTCCCGGATTTCCATGCTTGTTGCTGGAAAGTGGAGCGATCATTGTCCATTATATGACTAAGATGAGAGATCCCTCTGGTAGTGAGGTATGTTCTAAGCTCCTGTGGGAGTCTATGAGCATTCCCACATCCAATCCAGGGATCAATCCCTATTCTGACAGCCTCTCCCAACTTTATTCTCCATGTAAGGCCATCCTTGATAAGGGGCATTTCTTGCAAGAATGCTTTCCATATGTTCGATCTTCCGGCTTGTATCCATTGGGGTTGTCGAAGCCAATCCATGAGGTTTTGAGGAGTTACGTATTTAGAGATAGACACCTTAGTCCATAGGTTGTGCAATGTGACAAGCTGCCACCCTAGTTTTGCCGCCAGAGCTATGGAGAAAGTAACAAGGCTTTTTATTCCCCATCCTCCCGATTTCTTTGGGAGTGCTAGAGATTCCCATTTGGTCTAGGTAAATATCCTTCCCGGCTGTTTCCCTTTCCACAGGAATCTGCAACATAGATTTTTTTATTCTAGGCAGTATTTCCCTTGGTATTCGTGCTAAAGCCATCCAATATACTGGGGTTGCTTCCAAAACTGCTTTTATGAGTATCAGCCTTCCTGCTCTTGATAAATATTTGTGGTACCAGATGTTTAGCCTTTTTTCCATTCTGGTTATAAGCCAGATCCAATCAACATTCTTATATCCAAGGGGCTTTAATATATAGCCCAAGTATTTTAGTCCCTCATTCAGGTGTTGTAGGGCATAAGGGAATCTTCGCACGGCATACTGAATCTCGTATGGTGAACATCCTATAGCCGTTATAATGGACTTTTCATCATTAACCAACATGCCTGTGGCTGCTAGAAAGATAGTGAAAGAGTTGAGAAGAGCAGTCACATCACCAATACTCCCATTTAGGAAGAGTAATACATCATCTACAAAGAGAAAGTGTGTCAATGTGCATCCTTCAGTGATGCGGATCCCCCTAAGCTTGCCTCGTCGATGTTCCTCCTTTATTATACGGCTGAGTCCTTCCATGATGAGTAAGAGGAGAAGCGGGGACAGTGGGCATCCTTGCCTGAGACCTCTTTCGGAGTGGAAGAAAGGAGAGGTCGTGCCATTTATAAGAACACTAAATGTTACTGGTCTAAAAATCACTCGTGAGTGATCTCAGTTAAATAATTAATGAATGAAGGTATTACAGACTTATGTGCTGGTGTGTGTCTATGTTATCTTAGGCAACAGATCGATCAGATTGCAAAATACACAAACACTGGAAAATGGAAAACAGTTTAAGAACACAGTAAGCAAATACAAGAACACAACACATTAATAAGGATTTCACCCTATTCTCTAGGGCTACATCTCCGGTCTAGCTTTCAGTGGTGGCGTTCTCTTATTATGTCTTTAAAGCAGAGTTTTTACAGTGAGGAGCTCAATTTGAGTATCCTGAAACAGATAATGCTTGGTAGGGTGGTTCTTGGATTCCCCAAGCCACTAGAGCACACAGACTCTTCCTTACCAAGTCTCGACCTCTCTGGTCTTTAATGGGATGAGTCCAATCTGGTACTCAGTTCTTGACATATATCCTCACAGGGATCGCTTGAACCTCTCAAGCCTTCTGTCTGCTCGATGCTGCCTTACACTGCAGGTCAGCTCGGCTCTCTGTTTTTCTGCCTCTTGCTTCACTGTCTCTTTAGTCCTTTCTTTCACTATTTTTCTTCTCTGGTTTTTCCTATACTGTTCTTTGTCTGTCATGACTTAAAGCCAGTCTGTCCTTGACTGTTCACTTCCTCTTCCACCCCTTCGGATCGTCTACTGCTATTTGCTTGGAGTTCCCTGCCTCTGCATCATCACCAACGTTCCACAGGGAATTGGCCACTTGTCCTCTCATGAATTGTGCCAGCTCTTCCTCAAACAGTTTGGTATTTCGGTTACGTTGTGAAATGATTGATCCGCCAACTTAGCGGTCAAATCAGGCTTCAGACTTTTATGTGTTGTAGCTTATTTTCCCTTCAAATCCAGATTCTCCATCAGGCACAATCTCCGCCATTATATCTGGAGCCCCTAGATCCTACGGTGTTCGCTCTTATCGCGCGATTGACTTGCTCGACCATTAGCCTGCGATGAGAGGCGATTTTCTCTCTCATCCGCCAGACACGTGTCGTGCAATGTATGGAATCGCTCATTCTCCTGCCAAATTTGCTTACTGCCCAACATGCCTCTGATATTCCGCCTGTTTTTGGAGCGCGTGACCCACCTTTCGCTTTAGCGCTTTTCCTACGGTTTCCAGACTTCCCATGTGATTGAGCGCTCGGAGCCTTTCCTTCTTGAGGCGTTTTTCCCAACGATGCATAATTAGCTAATCACGCATCAGAAACGACCTCCATTTTCCGATTTGGTCTTCCCAATTGCGAGTTTGCGTCCTGCGCGGTCTCCATGGGCCTCAGTCAGCACACCTTGATTGAGGTCCTCGTCGTTCCTTGCTAGCTACAAACTGCCACTGTCCAGAGGTCTTCCTCAATTAGTGATGGTTCGAACAATCTCAAGCAATTTGCATTTACAACTGAGTAGATGTGCATGTAAGCTGGTAGATCAAAGCGAAAAGCATTCTCACCAATCTTCTCAAGTATCTTGAAGGGTCCATACCTGATAGGCTTTAACTTTTCACCTTCACCTTGCATCCTGTCCTTGCTGATATATAGCCAGACTTGGTCACCAACTTGGAAACTATGCTCCATCCGATGCTTGTCATGCCTTGCCTCGTATTTGGCTTGACTCTTTTCCAGATGTTCCTGTACTGCCTGGTGGATCTCTTGGATTTGTTCCATGAACCTAGTTGCCCTACCCACATCATTGTGTCCCTCAACTGTGGTGTCTTTACTAAAGACAAAATCCAGAGGAGACCTTGGTGTGAAACCAAAACAGGTATCAAAAGAAGATCTCTGTGTAGAAGAATGTTTTGCTCTGTTGTGAGCATGCTGCACATAACATAAATGTTCATCCCAAAGCTTAGGATGCTTGCTGCAATGTCCCCTGAGCAACTGGATCACTGTCCTATTCACTACTTCTGTCTGGCCATCAGTTTGTGGATGAAAAGTTGTGCTTTTCTTTAGTTTGATGTCCATTAATTCCCACAGACTTGACCAAAACTTCCCCACAAATCGGCCAGCTGTCTCGATCAGATACAATGGACCCATACATGTTGAAAGAACAGTTTTGCAGCTTGTTTTGCTGTAATCTGCTTATTACAAGGTATCAAAATACACATTTTGCTGAACCTATCCACAACAACATACAAATAATCATGACCTTTCCTAGATTTAGGTAGTCCTCCAAGAAAATCCATGGAAATACTTTCCCAAGGGTGAGAAGGAACTGGTAATGGAGTGTACAAACCTAGTTTTCTATTGTTGGGCTTGCTTTTAGCACACATAGTACACCCTCTTACATATCTAGAAATTGTCTCATTCATTTTTGGCCAATAACAAAATCTTTCGAGCTATGCAACTGTTTTACTTACCCCAAAGTGACCCGATATTAGAGAAGTGTGTGCTTCTCGAATTATCTTTACTCTTTTAGTTTGCGGAATGCATAACTTCCCACAATGGTATAAGAGTCGGTCCTTTACATGATAATCCAATTCTTCTACTCGTTTGCCTTGACTTAAAGTTGCATATACATCTTTAAAGTCTATATCTTGAGCATATTGTTCAATGTAGCTCTCATGTAACATAGAATTATGCTTAAGTATAGTAAATGCATTTATAATGGCTCTAGATAACATATCTGCAACTTTATTGTGTATGCCCTTTTTATATCTGATGACTAAATGAAACTGTTGTAGAAAACCCATCCATCTATAGTGTCTTGATTGTTGCAATTTAGTTT
>APFE031301821.1:784141-802139 GCA_000404065.3 Pinus taeda
TCTGAATACTGCTAAATTGATGATCAACGTAGATGAGATTATGTATTATGCATGCATTCCGCAATAGTGTATAATCAGGATAATCTTGGTTGAATAAGTGTCATATTATTCACGAATTTTCTACAATTACTGTCTCTTTGCCCATTAAGTAATGTTTCCACTTTTTCACACTTTGTACTAATGCATACAATTCTTTATCATATGTAGGATAGTTAACCACTGCATAATTAAATGTCTCAGAATGATAACATATGCGTTTACCGTGATGTGTCAACATTGCTGCCATGGCATAGTCACTGGCATCCATTTGGATCTCAAACGGTCTTTGAAGATCAGGCAATGCTAGTACAGGTACTGTACTAATCTTTTCTTTCAAGGTGTCGAAGGTTTTTTGTTGTTTGCCTCCCCACTGAAACACCTTGTTCAATCTTGTTAAAGCATGTAAAGGAGCTGCAATCAAGGAAAACTTAGAAATGAACTTCCTCCAATATTGTGCTGCTCCTAAGAAGCTTCTAACTTCTATAGCAGATTTGGGTTTAGGCCAGTTTACAATGACTACCACTTTAGAGGGATCTATCTTTAATTCACCACCCCCTACTATATGTCCCAAATAATTTAAAGATGTTTTGCCAAATTCACATTTTGAGAGTTTAACATAAAGTTTTTTCTCTTTTCAAAACATCTAGTGTCTACTTAACATGCTTTAAGTGTTCTTCCCACATTTTGCTAAATATCATAATGTCATCTAGATACACAGTAACAAAATCATTGAGAAAAGGTTTGATTACATCATTCATTAATCTCATGAAAGTAGCAGGAGCATTAGTTAAGCCAAAAGGCATAACCAGCCACTCATACAATCCCTGCTTTGTTTTGAAAGCAGTCTTCCATGCATCTTGTTCCGCAACTCTGACCTGATGGTATCCACTATGCAAGTCTAGCTTGGAGAAATAAACAACTTCTTTCAATTTATCTAAAAGATCATCTATGTGAGGAAGGGGATAATGATTTTTGATTGATGTCTTATTCAATGCTCGGTAATCAATGCACATTCTCCACGAGCCATCTTTCTTTCTCACCAAAACAACTGGTGACCCACATGGCGATGTGCTAGGTCTGGTGAACCCCTTCTCGAACAACTCCTGCACCTGCTTCTTGATTTCAGCATTCTCTAAAGTGGACAACCTTTTATACCTATGGCTGCAATGGTTGTTTCATCTCTTGAGTTTGACCCCAAATCTTTCTGAATAGCTGCAACATTCTTCTTCTTCTTGCCTTCGAACTTCTTAGGTCTCAGCTCCAGATGCAGAATCCAACAGTGCTCATCATCATGCCCATCCTTTTTACAGTGAGTGCATGAAGCTTTGCTTTTTTGTGCAGTGTTAGCCTTCCTTGCTTTTCATTTCTGCTTTCTTTTCTCCTTATTCTTGCTTGCAGTGGGTTGGGATGATCCCCCAACTTCTGGACTTCCATTCTTTCCTCTAGCTTCTAGATGAGTAGCTTGTACATATACCTCATCTATACTAGTGGGATTAAACATGAGGATAGTGTGCCTCATGTAGCTGTGTAGACCACCAATGTACTTCAACAGAGTCTCAAGTGAGTTTAATGATATTCCTAGAATCAATGCTCTCTTTCTAAATTCTTGAGTGTATCCTTGCACACTTTGCCCTTTCAACTGTCGAAGAGTTTTCCAGCTCATCATGGCTTGCTGCATGTAGGCCAATGGATAGAACTGCTTTTTGATTGCAAAAACAAATTCACTCTAGATAGAGATAGTCTTACCATGTCTCTTCATGTCAGCTTGGGTCCTGCCTTCCCACCAAACCAAGGCAGTGTCTCTAAGGCGTAGGCTTGCCAGCTGAATCTTGCTCTTGTCTGAATCGATATTTTGCACTTTGCAATAAACATCAATTTGTCTAATCCAATTGGCTAGCTTTTCTGCATTCAACTCTCCATCATATATAGGTAAATCAAATTTGACATCTAATTTGATCAAAGATGCTTTCTTTTTGTGTTCAGGGCTATTAGGAGGTGTGAGAAAGCTTTCTTATTTCCCTTTTCCTTTTGAGTGGTCATGGAAATGAGACTCATCTTCTTCTTTGTCTTGTTTAGAACCTCATGAATCTTCATCCTTATGTTTTCTAAAGTCCCTATACATTTCCTCTACCATGGACTTTATGGCTAGGAAACTATCTATGAATTGAGGGTCTGGCCCCATAGAACCTTCCTCTGACATTGTATTCCAAGGATAGACTCTCCCAATTTCAGGATTAGTTTCGACCAACTCTCCTTCTCCTAATTTGAGCTTTGATCTAGTTAGCATTCAATAGCTAAATCCAACACAAGCTTGTCTAACATTAATATCCTAGAGCTTTGATACCACTTGATCTGAAAATCACTCGTGAGTGATCTCAGTTAAATAATTAATGAATGAAGGTATTACAGACTCATGTGCTGGTGTGTGTATATGTTATCTTAGGCAATGGATCGATTAGATTGGAAAATACACAAACACTGGAAAATTGAAAACACTAAGAGAACACAGTAAGCAAATACAAGAACACAACACATTAATAAGGAGTTCACCCTATTCTCTAGGGCTATGTCTCTGGTCCAGCTTTCAGTGGTGGCCTTCTCTTATTGTGCCTTTAAAGCAAAGTTTTTACAGTGAGGAGCTCAATTTGAGTCTCCTGAAATAGATAATGCTTGGTAGGGTGGTTCTTGGATTCCCCAAGCCACTAGAGCACACAGACTCTTCCTTACCAAGTTTCGACCTCTTTGGTCTTTAATGGGATGAGTCCAATCTGGTACTCAGTTCTCGACAGATATCCTCACATGGATTGCTTGAACCTGTCAAGCCTTCTGTTTGCCCGATGCTGCCTTACACTGCAGGTCAGCTCGGTTCTCTGTTTTTTTTTGCCTCTTGCTTCACTGTCTCTTCAGTCCTTTCTTTCACTGTTTTTCTTCTCTGATTCTTCCTGTTCTATTCTCTGTTTGATCATGGCTTAAAACCAATATGTCCTTGAATGTTCACTTCCTCTTCCACCCCTTCGGATCACCTGCTGCCGTTCGCTTGGAGTTCCCTACCTCTGTGTCATCACCAACGTCCCACAGGGAAGTGGCCACTTGTCCTCTCACGAACTATGCCAGCTCTTCCTCAAACGGTTTGATATTTCAGTTATGTTGTGAAATGATTCATCCACCAACTCAGCGGTTAAATCAGACTTCAGACTTTTATGTGCTGTAGCTTATTTTCCCTTCAGATCCGGTTTCTCCCTTGCACGCAATCTCCGCAGTCAGATCTAGAGCCCCTAGATCCTACGGTGTTCGCTCTTATCGCGTGGTTGACTTGCTCGACCATTAGCCCACGATGAGAGGTGATTTTCTCTCTCATTCGCCGGACACGCATCGTGCAATGTATGGAATTGCTCGTTCTCCTGCAAAATCTGCTTACCGCCCAACATGCCTCCGATATTCCGCTGGTTTTTGGAACGTGGGACTTGCCTTTCGCTTTAGCATTTTCCCTACGATTTCCCGACTTCCCATGCGACCGAGTGCTTGGGGCCTTTCCTTCTCGAGGGGTTTTGCCCAGCTAAACGCTAATCGCGCATAAGAAACGACCTCCATTTTTCGATCCGGTCTTCCCAATTGCCAATTTCCGTCCTGCGCGATCTCCATGGGCCTCGGTTAGCACGCTTTGACTGAGGTCCTCATCGTTCCTTGCTGGCTACAAACTGCCACTGTCCAGAGGTATTCCTGATAGCTCTTTGTTCATAAATTTTGAAGTCTGTCCTGGTTTGATACACTCATAGCACTTTGCTAATTTTCATGGATCCAATTTGGATCAATTACATTAGTAATACAACACATAATCCATCTTATGAATTCATATGGCAAACCCAAGTGTGTTAATATCATTCTAATGAATAGCCAATTTACTCTATCAAAGGCTTTCGAGAGGTCAACTTTTAGGACCATACCTTTTGTTAGTGTCGATATCTTAATCCCTCCATCAGTGATCAAATTCTGTTTTTGCATGCATTTTAGGTGTCCCATCTGATCAGTTGCATTCCATTAGGTCATGGATCAACTAATGGTAGTGGTTCATTATCAAATTTCCCTCACGGTCATTACATGCTGGCTTATTTCACAAGTTCAGGTCATTTACAAAGCATCTTTTGTCATTACATTTGCAAAAGCCATTTTTAGGGTTTTAGGTCTCATTAGGTCTAGGGTTTGCCACCAGTCTTGTAATAATGGTCAGCAGGCACATGAGGAGGTCTAATAAGGTCTCAAGATCAAAATTTCAATGATGATATACTCAATAAGTGATTTTTTCCTCAAAACCTTGTTTTGAGGTAAAACAGAGTTTTTATTTCCTATGTATAAAAAATTCATGTAATTTTAATTTTCCCTATATGTAATAAGTTCAAAGCTACTGCCCTTGGTCACCTTGCCAACTCCAGCCACTGCAAGCAAAAACACAAGCATCAATGCATCAGTTTGTCAAATGATTAAGATAAGTCAATTTCAATGGAAAAACAGAGTTCAAAACCAAAAGTGATTTTAACATTAGAAAAGTGGGTTTGAGATGAGTGAAAAATTAAAGTCATTCATATTTAAAGTGAAAAAAGTCCTCTTGGTCATTTCATTGTGCAAATTTACTCTTGGAGAACAAAAATCGCGATTTGGGAGTCAAAGAGGTAAAAACCTTGTTTTCAAGGCAACTTGGCCTGGCGCTGTGCATCAGAGGCAGTGCGCTGCGCATCAAAGGCATAATTGCAGTGTAAATTTGAATTGGCACTGCGCATTAGGAGGGCGTTGCACATTGGGCCTAGTGCACTGCACATCAGTCCAGTTTGCTCTAAATCATCCCAAATCGTGCCATAACCCTCAAATTTGCCACTTTTGCCTTCTACAAGTAAGTAATCATCCTCCTAAGGTTGAATTTGCAATCACATTAGTGTTTTTCATAAATCTTGCATGTGAAAAATGAAACCCTAGTTTCTCTTCATTGTTTGCCATCCAATTGTGCAATTTTCATCCGACCCTCACAAAAACTTCATCAAACCCATTTTCACTCTTTATTTACCCTAATACACTTCATTCATCTCATTTTCCCATACCCCACTCCCCTAAAGCAAATATTTCCCTCACCAAACCCTAAATCCCTCACTAAAACCTAATTTCCCAAAATCATTCCCTTCACTCCCCAATTTCATCTCCCAAGAGTAAAATCTCTTGATACTCATCACCATTGTCATCTTTCATCATCATTTTTCATCATACATTCATCTCATCATTTTCCCTAAGACAAGCACAATGGCAAGAAACAATGACTTAAGCTATGAGGAAGAAACACAGAGTGAATTCAGGAGACAGAAATGTACAACCTAGGAGACCTCACAAGGGTGGGAAGATAATTAGAGAGGAGCCTATTAGTATTGTTGAACTTCTTGCTTGCCCTCTTGACACCACTTGTTTCAGATACCAATCTTGCTTTGAGTTTTTTGAGCTAGTTGAGAGGGTTAAGTATCATCATGAATTGGCTAGACAATTTGTCATTAACATGGAGGACGATATGGTACAACTAGTTGGCATCAACTTCACTCTTTCACGAGCCATTATTGCAGAAGAAACTAGGATGCCAGATGTGGGGGAAAGATGGAATAAGAGACAAAATATCAGCAAACAGAACTATGAACCCTACATCAAAGCCAAATATCATAGTCAATTGGGCAGGGTGTTTCCTTTCAAGATTTTGGAGGACCGGTATGTGCCATTAATGAAACTCATCATTAAATACTTCACATGTGAGGGAAGGTTCTCCAGACTCTATGCTTATCATATTAGGTTTCTTATGCATTTTACTAGGGTTAGAATGGTGAGCATACCATACTTCATTTGCATAAACATAGAGAGGATGATTGTAATTGCAAAGAGGAAACCATACCCACAACAGCTCAATAACATTTATCACTTTGATGTCATCAAAATTGTTGTTATGCATCAACTGACCCAATTGGGAGTGCCATGGGAAACCTTCATTGCCCATGAGATTTTCAAGGGGCCTCAAATGTTTACAAAACCTCGAGTGGAAGCTGGACCTTCCGGGCAACAAAGAGAACATGAAAGCAAAACTGAAGAGGCTCACATTCCTATGTTTATCACTTATGAAAAGGGGACAAGGAGGCTATTTGCAGCTGCCAAACGAGTATTATCTCCACCAGGTGTGGAAGGGGTCTCGTTCTCTTCACTAGACAACAGGAAAATGTTATCTTCACCTGGGGTGAAAGGGGCTTTGCCTTCTTCTTCAGCAGAGCAGGTACAGGACAGAGGAAAGAAACCATTGCATGATGAAGGGCCTTCTGAAGGCCAAGACAGGGATTTCATTTTGATTGAGGAAGAGGACACTAATTTGGACTCCCAAAGATCAAGACTCAAGGATGAGATCATCAAGGAGAAAGAAGCTGAGGTCCAAAGCCTATCACTTGACCTTGAGAGGGCTAAATGGGTCATTAATTATCTTGAGCAACAGAACAAGCGATTGGAGGACAAACAAACAATCATGGAGCTGCAAACCATCAGGGAAAATCGGTAAATGGAAAAACAAAGGAAAATCAAGCTGACTTCACTAGAACAAGAAATAGAATTTGACCGAGAATCATGGTTAGAAAGAGTGAATGCCCACCTTGAGAAGCTTCTTGACAAGGCTAATAAGGAGAAGAACATGTTGCGACACATGGCCTATCACTATTTGGCCCGGAACAAAATTTGTAAGATGAGAATAAGAAGCCTAAAAACCAAGCTAAGGAGAGCCTTAAAGGCCAAAAAGGAGCAAGAAAAACTTACAATCTTGGTTGAAGTTTCCTTGGCTCAGCTTAGCAATTGATAAGCTTGCTTCTTGCCAATTTTGAAGAAGTTTGGAGAATTTTTTGTCATTTTCAAATTTTTAATTACAATAGATAGGAATTTTCCTCTGATGCACAATGCCAGCTTACATTTTTGGATTCCTCATGAAAAAATATAAAAACCCATAAAATTTCATGAATTTTGGAGGAGATCTGGGTTGCCTAAAGGGCAAAAAACACCTCAAAAATGCCATTTCTGCCACTTTTTGGACCCACAGGAAGCAGTGTTGGGATAACTAATTTTTGGAGGGGAAAATAAACACCAAATTTAAAAATTCCACTTGTCCTAGAAAGTAAACAAATAGACCTTTCCAACAAGCCATCTTGGAGCAAATTTGGTGAAGAGGAAGGCCTCCAAAATCAGCTGGGAAAAGGCGTTGCGCATCATGCACAATTTGCTCAATTTTGCTCAAAACTCAAAATTTTCGCCTAGTTTTCTCTCAGTTTGACTTTTTCTCTCTCATGGTCAAAATCATGATGTAAATTGATGTATTTTGATGTAAAAATGATGAAAATTGACTCAAGGAGGTAGATACATCATGTATAGGTGGTTTTGAACTGAATGAATCAGTTTCCATAGTTTTAGAGGCAAGCTGTTCCACTGCCTATTTTTCAGTTCCTAGTTTAGATCTTGTTGAAACAACTCCTAGACTCATGGATTCGACCCATAATGGCTAGCATGGGTGCTTTGAGGCCTATATCTTGTACTTTATTAGTCATTTTATAAGGTTGGACTCTTGTGGATGCATTGGGCACTATTGTACATTACTTCTGCAGTTTGGCAAGGAAATAAACCAGGGTTTTGCAACATTTTGTGGGATTCTTGTGGTAATGTGAATTAGCATTGTGTTCTTCTCTGTAATTCAGTTGATTTATGTTTATGTGTGCCATCATCTCTCCCTTTTTGCATAACTAAACGAATCAAGTTTGAAAGGTGGAATTCATTGGTATTTCAGTGCTCTACCTTGGGGTTTGTTTAGTTCTACATGTTTTCTACTGTTTGAAGAGGACTCATGACACTTGCATGCCCTCTCCAGCTCCTCACCAGTCTTTAAACTCACCATTACATTCATCTCAAAGTGCTAAAACACTTGCCTACCTCGCCCCACAGAAACCTCTGCAAATCTGTGTTGATTTCCTGGACCCAAAGCTGCCTTCCCCATCTGATCCAGCAACCAACCATTAAAAATCAATCAAATTCCTCTGAGCAAACATACCTAGCCTAAAATTAGTTTTTATATCAGTCATCTCAAGCCTTTTTCGGTAAATTTTTATGGAGATTGAGAAGGAAAGAGCCCTCTCCTGACCTGGTAGGGCTAGCTACCAGGTTAAGTGTGGTTTGATGTTGCCCTAGACTTGCCTTTCTCAGCTTGAGGTAGATCCAGGAATTAACACCTTTGAGCTTCTGGGTCTGAATAGAATGTAGAATTTCTTGAGTAGTTCTGACCACTTCATGAATTTGTCTGTTCTGTACGAAGGAAAATTGTTTAGCTGAGATGTGGTTTGATAAGATCGGTTGGAGGCGATTGACTATTATCTTGGAGATGATCTTGTGGATGCAGTTACACAAGGAGATGGGCCGGAAGTCATTGAAGGAGGTGGGATTGTCCAATTTGGGTATAAGGGCAATAAAAGTTGAGTTGAAGGCCTCATACGTTCTTCCAGAGGATCTGCATTCTTCTATAACTTGTAGAAGGTCCCCACCCCGGGTATCAAAGAAAGTAAGGTAGAATTCCACATTCCAGCCATTCGGGCCAGGACTTTTGTCTCACTTAAACCATTTAAGGGTGTCTTCCAGTTCTCCCAGGGAGACCTCCTTAGTCAATTCCAAGCCTTCTTCTTGTTCAACAAACCTTGGAAATAGTTGAGCAGTCCTCATGATTTCAGCCAGGGTGGCATTTGGGAGAGTCTTGTAGATGTTCCTCAAGTGGGAAGTGGCCATAGCTGCTAGTCGGGGGAAGGTGTTCACCGGTTCTCCTTGTTCTACCAAATAGTATTTATAGCTTTGCGCCCATTTGCAAATTTGTGATAGAACTTGGTGTTATCATCTCCTTCTTTGAGCCAAATGGCTCTGCTTCTCAATCTCCAACTCTCCTCCCTTGTCCTTAAGAATCTGGTTTCTCTTGGCCAAAGGAGAGGTCATCTTCTCTTTGTGATCCGGGGAAGAGAAGATCCCCCCATGTTCATTCTCATAATCTTGTATGTCTTCTTCAGTCAATTTGAGTATATGTTATTCTTGTGTTCTCTTCTTGTGAGCCCATTTTTTGGAGAGGTTTTTTAGTTCTTTCAGGTTTTTTGCAAAACCTTCCGAGATAGTCCTTTCTGTTGCAGGGGGATGAACTCTCCAGAAATTAGTTACTAGACAGATTTAATCAACATGTCTCAGCCATGCATCATTAAATTTGAAGGGACCTTTCGGTTTGTTCATACCCCCTTTGATTTCCAAATATATCGACCTATGGTCCGATATTCCCCCTAAGCCCACCCACTGTCTAAATCCCTGCCCCAAGTTTAGCAGTTACTCCTTGATGAGGAATCTATCTAGTCTTCTGGAGAGACTGTCCATCCCTGATATGTTATTTCTCCAAGTAGGCAGGATTTTTGAGTAGGGGATATGTATGAGATTATGATCCTCCAAAATGGTCTCGAAAAAATATGAGAGGTTATCTCTTTGTGCATTGTGCCCCCAAGATTCCACAAAGACAATGGAGAAATTTAGGTCCCCCCCCAAAAAAAATGAGCTTGTCCTTTTGAAGGATGTGTGAGTCTAAAATTTTGCTCCAAAATCCTTCCCTGTTGTGACAAGGGCCATATATGTTGATAACCCTAATCTCAGAATTGAGCTCTGAGGAGTAAATGTCAGCTCCTAAGTGGCTCGAGCTCCCCCAAGTATTACAGATTCTGATGGACCGGTTGTTTATACCCAAAGCGAGACCCCCAGAATGGCCTGTTGCATTTAGGGCGTAAATAGTCCAACCAGGTAGCCATGATTCAAGGAGGTGGATAATGACACAACCCTGGCCTAGGGTTTCTTGAAGAAATAGGATACCAAAGGGTTCAGCTGAGAGCAGTCTTCTCATGGCTAGTTTTTTGTCAAGGCTAGCCAACCCTCTGCGATTGAAGGAGAGAAATTTCATGGAGGAGGGTGCTCATGGGTATTCATTGCTCTAAGTACCCAGCCGATGGAGTGTTGCTTGCCTGCAACAATCTCTTCCCTAGCTTGTAGCTTAACTTTGGATAGGGAGGAGGGTCTGCCTCTATTCATCTTTAGAGGAGGAGGAGAGCTAATCAAGCAGATACCCAGGGTGTCAGGGGTCTGTGATTGAAGTCGAGATCGGGTGGGGTATCTGAAGGATGGAGGGCTGGAATGGTGGGGGGGGGGGGGGAGCATGGTTAAGGGAATTGGGAAGAGGTTCATTAGGAAAGGATGGTTGAGTGTAGGAGATGGTGGGGGAGGAGGGCTTGATAGGGAAATCTACGGTTATGGGAGGGTTGAAGGTGTGAGCAAGGGATTGAACTAAATAGAACTAAACAGAACTTGTACTAGTGCAGTGCGGAGAAACATTAGAGTAAACAGAGGAGGAGATTATATTCGACATACCCGTAGAAAATTCAACCTCAGCAGCTGCCCTTGCTCTGGTTAGAGGAGGAGAGGGTGTGCCGATGGGTGCCTTTCCCCGCTTCTTTCTGGTCTCCTTTGTAGGTGCGGGTATTGCTTCTGAATGTGCCAAATTTGCTGCCTCTTCTGCCACTAGAGGGCTACCCTGTGCTTGTGAGTTTTTCTGCGATGTTTCCTTCCCCTTAGCTCCCTCCCTCGCCTTCTTATTCAGAGGATAGTCTTTGAATAAGTGTCCCACTTTGTGGCAACGTTTGTAGCGGAAAGGGACACCTTCATAATCTTGGATTTGCTTTCGGGAGAAGGTTTTCCACTGTAAGGTGATATGCTCCTGAAGGCCGCCCCGAGTATCCAGATGAACAAGAATCTTGGCATATGCCATCATGCCGTAAGCCAGGTATGATCTATCATGTTCGAGATAGGTTCCCAAAGTGTTGTAGATGCACCAGAATATATCCTCTAACCAGAATTGAAGGGGTAGTTTAGGTGACTCTTATCTGTTCTTTTTCCGGATCAAATAGGGGGTTCTAATGCCAGAGCAGTAATGGAGAATGCGAAAAAGGATGATAAGACCTAATTGGTGTGCTTAGCTCTGGAAAAGCGCAGAGCAAACCAGCCCCTAATTAAGGTTTGTGCAACTGGGAGATCCACCAGGTACTACTCCCATACCTCAGAGGTCCACAGTTTTAGCTTAGCCGTTGTGTAGCTTCGGCCGTGAATCCTTCCAACCAACACCCGGTTCGCCATGTCCATGGTGTCGCCCCATTGTATTTCCTCCTCGAGTTTGAGAATATCATCTTCTTCTCTAGCTTTGAAGCACTTCCTTTTTCTGCCCGACCACGTCAGTTCTTCAGGGGCATCCGAATTATCCTCCGGCTGGTTAGGGTTTGTAGCAGGGTTTTTGGGGCAGGGATGGTCGGCCGCTGAAATTGGTATCGAAAGAGGGGTACCACCTCATAGCTACTCGATGAAGGAGCCTCAGGTACATTAGCTTGTGGGTTTCCTTGGGCGGGGTTGAGGTGTCTCGGGGGGTTGCTTGAAGATCCAACAGGGTGGGATGAGATGGGGGTTTGCCAGCTTGCAACCTCAAGGTTAGGGCGAAGGCACACAAATACAAAAGTTGCAGTCGAGGGTGACTGTGGTGGCGAGGGAGGAAACGACCAAATCGGAGGAGGCTCCGAGAAGGTCACTGTGGAATAGGAAGGTCCCGAGATTGAAGGTAGACCCGCAATGGTAGCTGACAGAACGCAACAGAAGGGTAGAAGTTCTTCTGCGGCGGAGCGAGGGGTTTGCCAGATATTGATATTCTCCAACGGGTCCTCCGAATAGTCTACTAGGTCAAGCTCCATACCCGTTCCTAAATGTTCTTCGCTAGCTGCCTCTAGGACTATCGTAATCGTCGTCGCATTGAGTGTCAGAAATTGGTGAGTATATAGTAATCGGGGATGAGGACGATTTAGCTGCGCTATTACGGAAGGCCTCTACGAGATACGGGGACCGCCGCAGGTGATGCAGCTGGAGGGAAGTGGATGACGGCAGATAGGGTAGGTAGGGTGGGTAGGGTGTAGTCGTGGCAATCGGCTGCAGTAAAACCCTGAACCTTTTCAGACAAGATCCACAACTCCATTTTTTCCCTCCTTCATTCATATGTCCTCAAAGTTGTGAATCATCCAAAAAATATATTTTACTTATGGTTGTGAGTAATATATATATAATATATATATTATATATATAATATATATATATTATATATATATATATATATTTATAAATATATATTTTTTAAATATCACATATAAATGGAATATAGAATGAATTACACATAGTGTAATATCAATAATACTATTTCTTGTCGTGTGAAAAAACTACATTTTTTCTTGTAGTAAAAATAAATTATATTTTTTTACTCATTTCATTTCTTCCTCATAATAAAGTTTGTTTGTTTTTGTTTTGTTTTGTTTTGTTTTGTTTTTTGTTTTTTGTTTTTTTTTGTTTTTTTGTTTCCCCGATATAAAGTTATCTAGGATTAAGGTGTAAATTAAAGTATTGTAATTATGACCGACATTAATTTCTTTTCTTATTACTATTTTTAATTTGTTAATTTAAATTATTATTTTACTATTTTTAAATGTAACATTATGTGACAATAATCTCTCCCAAACTGAGTTGTAGAGCATCTCTCTCCCATACTGAGTTCTAGGGCGCCTCTCGACGCAATTAATTTAGATTAATACAACTTAAAAATTATATTTTTATAAAATTTATTTTATTACTAAAGTTATGACATTTTCAAGCAATTTAAATTTAGTTTTCATAGCAACTCTTACCAATTTAAATTAAAAAAAAATAATAATAATAAAAATAAAATAAAATAAAATAAAAATTTCTCTCTAAAGATGAGGATAAAGAAATGTACAATAAGGCTTGTGATCAAGTTATTTGTAGTTGGGGGTTTGCTCTATTAGAAGTTCTCCCTTAAAGAGGCAAGTGAACTTTTTTTAATAATAAAGATATAACATTTTGATGTTATTTTGGTTCTTTATTTGCTATTGTATTGGTTTAAATTTAACTCTTTTTAATAATAAATATGAGTTAAATAATACAAATTAAATTATCATGAGATAGTCACTAAAATTCACGTTTTTCACATTTATCTTAGCTAATATTACATCAAGCTCACAATGATAAAGACATGTTTACTTTAAATAATTTAGTTACAAATATAAAAAATAGATATTTATTTTACATAATCTAAACAGGAAAAAAAAAATGCATCACCAAGTCTATTTGAAACTCAAACAAATACCTCTTAATCACCATCACAAATGTGGTGTGCTTAATATGTTATGATCACACCGATGCAATCATATTTACCCAATTCACTGCCTAAATAATATTTAAAAATGTAGCTATATATCAGTGTGTTAGATAATGTGAATGTTCCATCCCAGTGCGAAAATGTTATATGTGCGCACCGGTGCATAAGTGTGATGCGTCGTTACGAAAATTATATTTGTGAAATAACTATGATGCGTCATAGGTAAGTTTGCACTGTCTACGGTGCGGTTGTGTTTGCCAGTGCACTGGATCGAGTGCATGATTGTGTTTTTGGTGCATCAATTATTTATTTATTTATTTATAATTTGAAAGTTATGTTTCCATATTAATAAATACATTTTTCATTTAATAAAAAAATTGTATTTTATGTATAAGGTTGATGTATTTTATATGTCAATCATGTAACAGAGATGTCAATAGAAGGAGCAACAACAATTGAAAATACTTAGCGAAATAATGAAAACAAAAAATACAACAATAGTCTAAATGATGAAATAACACAAGTGCATATCACTCTCCATTGTCATCACCTTGATTATCTTCCTCAACGCTTGGCATGATAACATTGTTGTTCTCAAAAACATGTTTTGATCTATGATCATGTCTTAACACGAACCACCAATCCCAATACATCTGGGTAAAAAAAACACTTGGTTGCAATGTTTTGGGAAAACATAAGGCTCTCTGGCTTCATGCCACATCTTTCTAGAGTTGATAGATATTCGCCCACTATCGTGATCGTCCTTTACATTATTCCGATCAAAGGTGTCCCACCACTTGCACCTAAAAATAACACATTGGAATGAAGAGAAGCCACTTGAATGATCTCTTGTATCTTTCCAACGTAACCTAATGCCCCCTTGCATTAGGTTTTGATCGTAGTGGCTAGCACGACCAGATTGATCAAACTCGACTTCCACTCTAGAGTCTTGTGTTATGTATCCATCATCGACATCTTTTGTGTGAAAATGATGTCCATATGCCCACACAGATGGGAACAAATGCAACTATTAAAAGGTGAAAAAATCTCACTATCATGTGTCTAATATATATAGATGTTACAATTCAAAGGTGAAATATGAAGTTAAAACTGTATATAAAGAGATTATAGTTACTGAGTTGTTGCACCCAATCCCTATGTTTAGTGCATCCTCTTCAGCATGCGAGTAACAACTCGATGCACCATATTTCTCTCTCACTTGATCAACAACCCAATTGTTAGGGCATGTCATTGGCATATTTTATTTTAAATGATCAGGATAAGGCACACTTCTACCATTCAACTGTTTGAATTATTTCCTTCATTATCCAATTTCCTCCTATTCTTTTCGTATAATTCGACCCACGGTTGTGTCGCTTCCATATTGTAAAGAATGAATTTGTTGACGGCTTCAATTTCTGAATTCACTGATGAAATCAAAGCAACATATATATATATATATCACACATGAGATCAACATATACATTAGTATGAAGTTCAATGTGAATACTTATTATGTAGTAATTTGGCAAATGGTAAGCTCACACTTACTCTTTATCATGTGCCTCTTTTCATTCGTTTCAAGAAGCTCCCCTATTCTTTTGTCTTCATCACTTTCATCATCCAAAATCATTGCACTGGGCGTGTTGTTGATATGCTTGATGTACTTATTGGCATAATAGACACATACGAAATATACCTCTCTCCCATAGACCCCTTGGGTTTTTTCCTTTGTCGAACAAAACTTTTGAATTTCTTCATGTACCTCTCTAAGAAGAACATCTAACGACAAGAAATGAACCCAACTAATTCAACCTCATATACTAGGTGAATTAGAAAATGAACCTACCAATCCATGAAACTCGTTAGCAATTCCTTCTCAAACATATAAACAATCTTAGTTATATCTTGACACCACCGCATAATACTAGCCATATGAATCTCCTTTGATGTGATCCAACATACAAATGCATATAGTTTAGATATGGCACATCATAGGTCTTGGGGGAAGTCATGGTTCACACACCCACGCACAAGTAGAGGAAAATGACATTGCACATTAAATAGTACATTATACAAGAATTAATTATAAGAAGTCCCATTACATAAAAATAAAAATAAATAATAAATTCATTTTTTTGACATATGTAATCTTAGAAGGTTCAAATAGTCATGCAATTTCAACCTTGAAAAACGGTCATCCATAGTGAAGCAACGTTGTTATGAAGACCCATATAAAGAAAGCACCCCAACATTCATTATAACTTCCTTTTCCAAAGAAATATCATCTTTCTTTAAAATCCATAGGACATCACCTTCTTTGAAAGACCAAGAGGGGCCAACCTCTCCTATAGTTTATTGCCTTGGTCAATGTTTCTTTTTAGTTTTTGAAGAAATAACATCTCTCCTAATAGCCAATGTGTCACTTTCTTTCGATGATATGTGTGTCCATAAAGAAGATGAAACATTTTTAAATATATGCATGAGCTATAGTAAGCGGGCAATCTTAAGATGCTCCCAATATGGGAGCTCATAAAAGACAAATTTCTTTTTCATCTCAATGGGAAATTTCTCAACACTAGTGTCAAATAAATTTGGATCATCGAACATAGGCTCTTCATTTAAATCGAACATTTTTGCAAACTCCTCCTTCTCTATCTCATATGCTCTAAGCAATCCAACTGGTGTCATTATTGTAGGCCTTTGAGTTCTCTTTGGTTTACCATTGAAAGTGAATGTTGCTCTTCTGTAAGGGTGTTCTTCTAGGAGGAATACCCTGGAGCTTTCATACACTGACTTTTGTAGGTGATCAGACCACCTAGCCTTCAGAGAAGGTCCACAACATTTACATCCATGATACCCTTTTGTTACAAGACCTGTGGAATTATTATATATAGGCTAACATGTTAGTGAGCATGAACATATGAAAAATTGCAAAGAATTAAATTTATATGTGAAACAATATTGTTACTAAACAAATGAATAAGAATGTAATTTACTAGAGAAAAATCCTAAGCGTGGATAATCATGTATGATGTAAGCACATATGCCATACAACGTAAAACTCTTCTCTGTTGCGATGGGTCTTTATACATCATACACATGTATCAATTCCCATAATTCCATAAATTCACCTACTAATGGATCCATATTCTTCACTTGTTTTCTACCAAGGACCATGAGAGCCAACAAAAGATGTTCATTCTTCACGGACAACCATGGGGAGGGGGAGGGGTATTGTTATTGATCACTACTACAGGCCAAATAAAATAGTTGGTGTTTTGGAGGGAATATGGGTTGACGCCATCCATGGCTATGCTGAGTCGTAGAATTCGTACTTCATCCTTGAATTTTTGAGGCCATGTATCCTCTATATGCTTCATGGCTATTGAATTTGTTAGGATTCACATAACTCCTTAATCACTTCCATGTAAGGCATGCCATCCCTACAACATAACTAATTCTTTGCAACGAAAGAGTATTTGAATCCTTGGGATTATAGGCATGTGCCTCAATATCTTATGAGGATGACCATGTGATTTACCCATTTTTTTGAATTACGGTACCTGTCATGCCCACATTTCAGACATATCTCTTTATCTGCATATTCTCCTCTATATAGAATACAATAATACGTACATGCATGATATTATATGTACTCAACACCCAACATTTTCAACAACTGCTTTACCTCTGTGCAGCTACCCAAAAAGACATTATCACTCGGAAGAACCTGATCTTTGAATATCATGCAGTTGGTGGTGAATATAATTGTATAATGTCAATATTTAACATTCATAAAATAGACCATTTTTAAATTTAATTGTGTGACAAAACATAAGGAACTTGATCAATCATGCAAATCAATCACCTCAATATTGTTGAGAAACATGAATTTGGCATGCAAAACTTTGCTTTCATGTTGTACAAAAACATCATTTTCTTAAGTTGAGTAGACTTTGACTTGCCTCCAGGTCCAAACAGAGGGGTGGTGGAAGCAAATTTCAAGCTTTTGAATAAGGTATCGGTGATATGAGCATCATACCCTAGCTCATCATTCTGGAATGCATCTAACAACATTGCCTCCATGGATGTCGCTTCTTGTAAGTAATCATCCATACCAACCTCCATTTGGTTGCATCCATTGCCAACTTGTGATGAAGAACTACTATTGTTGTAGTCATTCCTAATTGGTGAATCGAGACGTAGTGGGAATTAAATAGGCGGTTGATTTAATCATTCTTTGTATCCTTCCTCTCTGAGTCTTGCTCTTAATGCACATTTTATCGATTTAACGTTGTAGTGGGATGCACTAGAAGATGGCAGGTGGGTCACTCATGATTACTAAAATCCTATTTTAAAAAATGATTGAACATTATTAATACAATATCAATGATATTAGTAAGCACAACAATGCAATTGGTTTGATGAAATTTCAGTATACCAAACAATTATTACCATCCTTGTTCCAGGATTGCGGCTAGAAGATGCCATGTTCCAATTGGCAGGGTGGAGAGTGATGAGCCCCAAAAATGGATAATTATATGGGCTCATTCAGCCTCCTAATTCGACTTAATCCACCATTCTCATTAGTTTATTGCATGTTTTTGATTATATTTATGTTAATAGAGTGAATTGGGTTAGTCATTA